>PVKB01005768.1:0-85052 GCA_004027205.1 Ctenodactylus gundi
GCCAGGCAGCCTCGCCCGCCTGGCCCTAAACCCAGCCCCTCCTGCCTGCTCCAGCTTGCTCCCACCTCCTCGGGTTCCTCCACGGTGTGGGGCTGTAGTAATGGGGCAAACTGTAAACCCCACACGTTACCTGCTCAGGGCGCTGGGCCCCAGCCAGCCAAGACCAAGGGGCCAGCCCCTCCAGTAGTTGGCGAGCGGGAAGTCTGTGCCCCCTAAGCAGCACCTTCCCCATGCATCTGGCTCCAGCCTCGTTGATAAGGCTTCTCATCCTGTCCACGCCTGGATCTTCTGTGGCCTAACTACCAGCATGGATGCACGGGGGGTTAAACTTGGACATATGAACGACGGTGGGTGGAGGGAGACACAAACCTCAGACTGCAGCCCCATTCAAGCTTAAGGGAAAGCTCTCCCGCCACCAGAAGGCGTCCTGCTCTTTCCCAAGGGTACGAGGAGCTTCCGGGCCAGCTGGCACGCTGTAGACCTAACTCTATCAGGGGACTGCGCCATAGGGCGATTCCTGCTTCCTCAGTGTGATGGGCTCCACACCCCACAATATAAGTGACAGGGAAGCAGAATGTGACCTTACGCATGTGAGCAGCTGTGGACCCAGAACTTAGGACACTTGAAGCATAGAAAACTTGAAAGTATTGGAGGTCTTTAAGAAATACACAGTAGTTGGGCCTAGTGGCACAGGCCTGCCATCCCAGCACTCTGGGAAGCTGGGGCAGAAGGACTGCAGGTTTGCGCTCAGCCTAAGCAATTTAGCAACTCTTAAGACCCTGTCTCAAAAATACATAATACACACACACACACGCACACACACACGGGCTGGGAAGGAGCTCGTTGTGAGGGCTGTGGGTTCGATTCCTAGTATGAGAGAGAGAAGGGGAGGTGGAGTAGAGAGAGAGAGGGAAAGGCAGTACAGCATCTAGGGAGATTTGGTCCTCTAGAGATAGCAAAATCCTCAGACGCTCAAACGCTTTCGATAAAATGGAGTAGTATCAGCATATGGCCTTACACATATCCTCTTGTGTACTTGAAGGCACCTCTAGATGACTTGCGTAACGCCTAATATTGAATGCTTGGTGAGTCGTTCTCATGCCATATTGCTTAGGGAACAGTGGCAGTGACAGAGGCCTGGACATGTCCAATACAGACACAACGTTAAAAACTGTTTTCCACCTGTGCTTGGTTGACTGTAAGAATGTCAAGCCCACAGTTGCTGAGAGCCAACTGTGTACAAAATTATGAAAATTAAGTGTGAATGTTAACATTTATTTAGAATGATGAAAATAAGTCACAGATTACTGGAGCCTTGAGGATTCATGTTCCTTTCTTTTGAGACGTGATTAGGTCTGTGCCAGAAATGCCTACCTAAAAATATATTCTGCTTGTGACAGCTGCCCCTCCCCAGCTGGGACCTGCAACAGCTCCCCACATCCCCTGGAGCCCTTGCCCACAGGGCCCGCGAATCTCAAGTTCACGCAGTTCATAGTAAACTCAACTATGTGTACGATTTCAAGCCAAGCTTTCCTCAGATAACGGTGCTGCTAGATTTAACAGCTGCCTGTTGTGCCGAGCTGGGCCTGGAACTGGTTGGCTACTGTGAACCCAGATATGGACCTGTGGGCCTACTACACAGGATTCCCAGAAGGTCAGGCATGTGCCACAGAGAGGAGATAGTCAGAGAAGGAAAGTGCCTCTATGGAACCCCTGACTGTCCTGTTTAGGACTGGATGACCTTGTCCTGGGCTTTTTCCTGGTTTCCTCCTCAATCCCTGTTTTAGCTCATGTTCCACTGCAGTAATAAAACACCTGAAGCTAGATGCTTTGTTTTAGAAAGGTTGTACTTAACTTATAGTTCTGCCAGGGCACAGCACTGGCATCTTCTCAGCTCTTGTGAGATTCTCACAGTGAGTAGCATCACAGTGGCAGGAGCACATGCTGTGCAGAAGGGAGATCCCAGAAAGGTTCCAGGCTCCATGCTGTCACATGACACACTTCTGGCAAATAGTGCCCACCCAGCCATAGAAATGCTTACATTCCAAAAGAGTCCCACAGGCCCTTTGAGTGGCATCTCCTTTGAAGTTTGTTTATAAATTCTTAAATACCTACTTACCAAAAGCTGATGTTTCCAGCTACTGGCGATTAGGTGGGAAATCATATAAAAATAAGGCAAATCTAAAATGATTAGCGTTTGTAACTGGCCTTTATAGGTTTCATGTTTTTACTTGACCCACAGGAAGCCAAAGGATGAAATGATCCAGTTAAACATCAGGCACAAGGAATCCATTTTCCTGTTTCACACTGATCTTTCTTTTCTCTTAAGAGTAACGTGGAAAGAATGTGCCGATCTGTGGAAGACCAATTTAATGAAATCAAAGCCAAGGATGACCAACAGAGCCAGTTAATCCATGACCTGAACATGCAAAAGGCCAGGCTGCAGACCCAAAATGGTGAGGGCCGGCAGGCCTTGGGGTCCAGTGGCACCTGGGGGAGGGCACGTGGCAGTGCTGATGTGGAGGCCCATGTGTTTGGCAGGGGAGCTGAGCCACCAAATGGAAGAGAAGGAGTCTCTGATTTCACAGCTAACCAAAGGCAAGCAGGCCTTTACCCAGCAGCTGGAGGAGCTCAAGAGGCAACTGGAAGAAGAAACCAAGGTAAAAATGCCTTTTGGGACGGGGTGCGGGGGAGAGCTGAGTCAGCTAGAACCTGTGAAACCAGGTGACACAACCACTTCCCTGAGTGGCCAGAGACGGTGCTGTGCCGAGGTACCCGATGATCCCCTCCCCCCCAGCTCCCACTCCCACCCCTCGGAGTGTGCTAGGGACCTGTTCCTTAAGGCTCATAGGCCTTGGCATTGGACTTCTCTTCTCAGGGCTAGAAAACTCTACCAGAATGCTCTACCTTCTAGGCACCTCTGATAAATGCCCGTTTCTAGCAGGAACATCTGTTTGCCCTCACTGCACTGGTGGGACCAGCCCAGCCCAGCACCCCAGCCCAGCACCCCAACCACCTGGTGTGCCTTCCTTTTTCTTCCTCGTTACTCTTGGTGGGACATCTGAATTTAAGTATATATCCTTCTTCCACATGGTTTGGGAGCACCCATGAGACACTGACATAACACAAACATTTCATGTTCTTGATTTCAACACCTGTAAATGTGTCCATAACACACATCTTCCCACTGACCCACAAACTCCGGGAGGGCAGGAAAGCCCCCGCCACTGTTGTAGCACGCAATAGGTGTAGACCCAATAGAACAACACACGTAGTAGAAGGTGAGTCAATGCTACTGATGTGTGTTTGAGCATTCGAATAGGAGCCCAGCAGTCCACAAAAGAGCACACATGGAATTTCCAGGCTGCTCTGCTCTGAGACCTAACAGGGCAATGTTTGGGGAATTTCCCAAGACCCAATGTCTTTGTTACTATTTTGTCGCTGGAACTTTAGGGAGGAGAAATTTATTTTAGCTTACAGTTTTAGAAAATCACAGTCCATTCACAGATAGGTGGCTGGAAAATGGTAGACTCACTTGGTGGGGCTGTAGGCAGAGCCAGAGCCAGTACACCTCCAGAGACAGGGATCCTTACAGCATTATGGAACAGAGAAGTCTGGGAGGAAGGGCAGAACCAGCAGGCACCCCTCCAGGTCAAGATCCAAACACCTGCCCCTTCCAACCAGGCCCCGCCTCTCAATACTACACAGTATCCATAGGCACATGAGGCTTTTGAGGGACATTCCAGATCCAAACCATGGCATTCATCCTTCTCTTCTGAAACAGAACAAGTAATTAATCTATCTCCCATTCTTTTATTCTATAGCAAAAGTTCCTGGTGTACTAGAAGGTATGGGCAGTGGTGAGAACTAGAGCCAGACAAGGAATGGGAAGGTCCCTATACAAGGCTCTCATGTGGCCAGGATACAATAGCAGTTGGCTGTCCTTTGTTGTGTGTGTACATGGATGTGGGTGAGTGTGTATGTATGTGTGTGTCTCTTTGTGTGTGTCTGCATGTCTGTGTGTCTGTGTGTGTGCTAATAGGGATTGAGCCCAGCGTCTTCACACTGACTTACATCCCTGAGTCCATTTTTTTATTTCTTTAAATTTTTGACTTTGAAACAGGGTCTCACTAAATCACTAAGTAGCTCTAACAAGGCTCAAGCCCACTATCCTCCTGTTTCAGCCTCCCCAAGTGCTGAGATGACAGGCCTCACTTGCAAGTATTTTTTTTTTAAAGAATGAAAATATACAAATTACTGCTCTGGGAAAGCAGAACTCTTTTCTTTCATGGTAGCACCAGTGGCTGTTTTACATCCATGAGGCCTAGAGCTACATTTGACACAGTCTAGATGGGAAGGAATGGTGACAGAGGACCCTGGGCAGGTTCTCTCCTGCTTGCAGAGAAGAGGGAAGCTCCCATCAGGAGTCCCCAAGGTCAGGCAGAGCCCACTGGTGACACCAAAAGATGTTTTCAGGTTTCCCATGGTCACAGCATTCTATAACACTGAACCGAGATGTGAGAAAATTAGTCCCTTTTGAATTTTGTCCTTTTGTTACATCCAAGTGTGGACAGCGGCTCTCTAGCATTTGCTCATTTACCTATCTGAGAAGCAGAAGGTGGGCCTCGGCTGTGGAGCGCCGCAGGCAACCGGGTGAGGTGGTGATAACATTGCTTTATTCCTGCTGCCTTTATTTTTATGGTTTCCTTTAGTTTATGGCAAATTTAATCGTTTTCTATTTGCTGTAGTATAATAGTTTACTTTTAAATAAGTATATTTAAATATAACTATAGAGCTAAACTAGAAAAATAAACAGGTGATATGTCGGCGTGGCAAACTAGGAAAGGCAGTGTTGGAATAACGCAACTTGCGAGAAAGCTATTTAAGCGAAAATGCTTTTAACTTGGAAAAGGGGTCACTTTTTTTTTTTTCAATTTGTTACTCCTATAATTCCCAGGCCAAGAACGCCCTGGCCCACGCCCTGCAGTCCTCTCGCCATGACTGCGACCTGCTGCGGGAGCAGTACGAGGAGGAGCAGGAAGCCAAGGCCGAACTGCAGAGGGCGCTGTCCAAGGCCAACAGCGAGGTGGCCCAGTGGAGGACCAAATATGAGACGGATGCCATCCAGCGCACCGAGGAGCTGGAGGAGGCCAAGTATGCGTGCCAAGGCTCTAGTAAGAGGGGCCTCGGGACCCAGGCTAGCAGTCGGAAAGCCCTCCTACCTGAGGGAACCCTTCCTTCTTCCTGGTTTCCTAAGCATTCAGAGAGTGGTCCTACCGTCTTGGGATCTTCCTGTCTTTCCGCTGAGGAGCTGTCCATTCCTCCTGTCTCCCTCGGTGGCTCCTGGGAACCTGCTTGACCACCAAGCATTGGGGAAGTTTATAGACAATATGGTCATGTCACTGAGTGTCAGGGCTACATTCTGAGAAATGTATCATTGGACGATTCCACTGTGCAAACCCCCAGCGCAGGTCCACTGCTCAAGTGGTATGCGACGTGGCCCCGACACAGTCAGGAGATGCAGTGAGCGTTGTGTATGAGGCACGCCATTTTACAAGAAAGAGTACAGGGTGAAACTACAATAATGCTTGGCATGGGCACACCTACAATGCCAGTACTGTGGGAAGCTGGGGCAGAAGGATCACAAGTTCGAGCTCAGTCTGGACCACTCAGCAGCTTAGTGAGATTCTGTCTCAAAGTTTTAAAAAATTAAAAGGTTGAGGTGGGTGGGGTTGTAACTCGGTGTTAAAGCCCTGGATTCAATCCTCAGTACTGGGGGGAAAAAAGGAAATAGTAGTAATGGGGCTAGCAGTATAGTTTAGTGGTAGAATATTTGTCTGGATTCTGTCCCTAGCACCATAAAAAAAGAGAGTACAGGAAATATATAAACTAATAACACATTTATTAATTGCCACATATTGTGTACTATACGTAGTAGTGCCTGCCACACGCTCCCATGACCTATAGAACAATAGGTTTGTTTTCACCAGCAAAGCCACAAACAAGGGAACAATGCCTTGCACTGTGACACTACAGTGGGCACAGCACCACCCAGTGGTAGGAATTTTTCCCTTCCATTGAGTTGGGGAAGCTTTTTCCTGCCAAGGACCATGTGGTCATTTATGACATCATTTGTGGGCCTCACAAATTTATCGGCTAAAAATTAGCCTGCTATATTTGGTTGGCAAGGTGTTTAATTAGTCAACCCCTAGTACCTTGGCCAAGCTGTAACATATGATTTCCTGGGCCATGTAGGTCCTGTTACATGTGTGACACATCTGCATGTGATGTCCGATGCTTTCGTGGATCCTCTCCATGCAAATGCTAGGTCTTGCTCAGTCCCTTCCAGACTTTTCTTTTTCAACCTCACCATTGCCTTCTGAAACATCCTACCTTTACTCAGACAAAAACCATCTGGTTCTCTTAGGAAGAAACTGGCACAGAGGCTCCAGGAGGCAGAGGAAAACACAGAGACTTCAAACTCTAAGTGTGCATCCCTGGAGAAAACCAAGCAGAGGCTCCAAGGAGAGGTGGACGACCTGGTGCTGGACCTGGAGCGGGCCAACACCGCCTGCGCCACCCTGGACAGGAAGCAGAGGAACTTTGACAAGGTCCCTCCCTACTTCAGAGTGACAGAACAGCCTTGTGCACTTGATGTGTGAAAAACACCCACACTAGGGAAGGCTCCAGCCAGAGAATCGCTCCCAGTTTGGTGGTTTGGGGGGTCTCTCTTTATTTTTGTGACACTCTTTCCAAAGCGAGTTTTATCGGTAGCCAGAGTTCATCCAATTCACATTGAGATTTTGATATAAATTGAGCGTCCCTCATCCAAATAGCCAGTCTGAGATTTTTGAGCACCATGATACTGCAAGTAGAAAATTCCACACCTGCCCTCATGTGACAGCTGGCATTCAAAACACAGATGTGCTAAAAGCATTACCTGTAATTACCTTTAGGCTCAGCGTGTAAGGTGTATCTGAAACACAGTGAGCTTCATATTTAGACCTGGACCCCCTCACCAGGCTATCTCATGTCTGTGCAAATACTATAAAGTGGGGTTGGGAGGACCCTGAACTCTGAAACACTTCTGACTCAAAGCATTTTGGACCGAAGAGTCAACCTACCTATAATCCCAGCATTCTGTGAGGCTGAGGCAGGAGAACGACAGGTTCAAGTCCTGCCTGAAAAATTTAATAACTTAGCAAGATCTCGCCTCAAAACAAAATTGAAAAAATATTAAAGAGGCTTGGGATACAGCTCATTGTAAAGGCTCTGGATTCAGCAGTACCAGGGGAAAAAAGTACCAAGCACCTGTTCAGGATCCTTGAGTTGGAGCTCCTGGCCTGGAGCAAGACCAGCCTCCTTTCTTTGATCCCTAAGGACAGAAGAGTAACACCTCAGTGTCCCTGACAGCTCTTGTTTAAGTGGTCTCTTCCTGGCCCTTTCTGCTTCTCACGTGTCCCTTTGGCATCTCCAGGTCCTCGCAGAGTGGAAACAAAAGCTGGACGAAAGTCAGGCTGAGCTGGAAGCTGCTCAGAAAGAGTCCAGGTCGCTGAGCACTGAAATCTTCAAGATGAGGAACGCCTACGAGGAGGTGGTGGAGCAGCTGGAGACGCTGAGGCGGGAGAACAAAAACCTGCAAGGTGGGCCCTCTCCGCCCCTCAGATGCCGTCCCTGCCCCGTGCCATGGCCTCCTCCTTGCTGCTGTCCCGCAAATCCTCGCTCTTACCATCTGTCCCAAGGCTCTTCTCTTCACGTAAGGCAGGTGTGCCTAGCCTGCAGAATGCTGGATTGTTGACTCTCGTTTTTTTGAGTGAAGAGGAATTGTCTTGGGCCACATGTACAATATATAATGTAGTAAATAGATATAAATAGCAATAACATTTTAAATGTTATTCACAACATTTTGCAAATAAAGGCAAGAACAAAACTATAGTCCTCAGGTTGGACCTGCTTGATCTTAGGCACAGTGGTGGCTGGGTCTCTTTCTCTCTCTTTTGCGGTACTAGGGATTGAACCCAGGGCCTTTCCACTGAGTTACAACTCCAGCCTTTTTTGTATGTTTTATTTTGAGACGGAGTCTCACTAAGCTGCCAAGTTGCCCAGACTGGGCTCAAAGTTGCAACACTTCTGCCTCAGCCTCCCAGAGTACTGATTACAGGTGTGCACTGCTATACCGGGCACTAAGTTTCATTTTCTAGACTTGAAGGCCCACTGGTTGATTGAGTCCCCTACTAGTAGAGAACAAGACCCTACTGGGACTTTGCGTCTGAGCAGCTCTGCATGCTTGGGCTGCCTTCAAAGCCTGAGGCCTCAGCCTCCTGACCCATACAGTCAGAAGACCAGATCTAGCAGTTCCTAAAGCCTGAGCGACTATAATTCTACACATTGTCTCGTCCTCTCTGTGATGGTTTAATATTCTGTGAAGTCTGTGGGCTATAATACGTTCTCTCCTTTTTGCTGGCTTCTCTGCACAGTTCAGGTGAGGCGACACATTCGTGTCTTACTGACACTTCATCTGAAACCACCCCCCACCCCGCATTCTCTCCTCCATAAATGTCATGAGTGAGCTGCCAGTCCCTAAACTACATGGCAGATGCTGATGTGGGGAAAGGGAGCTGCTGAGACAGCCTAAATCAAGCCTGTCCTTTGCAGAAGAGATTTCTGACTTGACGGAGCAGATTGCAGAAACTGGCAAGAGCCTCCAGGAAGTGGAAAGGACTAAGAAGCAAGTGGAGCAGGAAAAATCGGATCTCCAGGCTGCCTTGGAAGAGGTGGAGGCAAGTATCTTGTTTGGAATGTGACATTTGGAACTCAAGGAAACAGGAAACTGAAGGAGACAGCCCCCATCTACCCAAAAGAGGCTCTTCCTACCTAGCGGCTTCATTGGGACAAGCATCCAGCCATCCCTGTGGCTGAAAACATGACACTCTATGCCTTACCTCCTGGGGTCTTGTAGCACAGAGGTTCCCAGTCCCCAGGCCACGGACAGGTGCTGCGTGTGGTCTTGAAGGATCAGGTGGCCAGGACAGATGAGCAAGGAGCAAGAGGGAGATCAGTGAGTGAAGCTCCGCCTCCTGCCAGCATGCTCCTATCAGGTTCTAATGCCCTTGCTGACCTGACAGGAGGCGGGGCCTCACTTCCCCCTGTCCCCCGCTGCTGCTGCTCACCATCCTTCAAAGCCGTCCTCCAACAACCTACCACAGAAGTGCTACCCGCTCCTGTCCTTGAGAGAATGATCTTCAACCAAACTAGTCCCAGATTTCAAAAAAGTTGGGGACCATGCTCTAGCAAACACCTACGTGCTCAATACTTCCTCTCAGAAAGAAAGCATAAAACCAATCACCAAGCATCCCAAAAGCCAGCTCACAATCCCTGGGTGAATATTTAACTTAGAGTCACACATATCCTTGACTATCAGAAATCCTTGTAACATCATAATAGACCCAAGGTCTCCTGATGTAATGACCAGTCATGGCCAGTACAAAATACTTGCTTCTGGGGAGATTTGAACTGATGCAAGGTAACAGGTGAGCAAGCAACTGCCATCTCTTGGTAGAGGACAGGTTAGCTCCTAAATTATAGTTACTGTTAAAACCCTCCAGAACACTTTTACAAATTCCAAAGAAATATTCTGTCTCTCTCAAGATAGTATTCTTCATAAAGGATACAAAAGTTTAGTCCAAGTTTCGTTCCTATCTGGGACATTTTGGAGCAAGTCCAATATGCAAACCTCTAAGTATTGTTCTTCTTGTCTGTAAAACGTGTATAAGACAATCTGATACCCCCATTTTATTATGGGGTGGAGTAAAAGTGCCTCTCCAAGGAAGTAGTGCCCTGGGCTCTCCCAATCGCCCTTGTGCTGTCGCCAGGGTTCCTTGGAACACGAGGAGAGCAAGATTTTGCGTGTCCAGCTGGAGCTGAGCCAGGTAAAATCTGAGTTTGACCGCAAGGTCACTGAGAAGGACGAGGAAATAGAGCAGCTTAAGAGAAACGGCCAGCGCGCAGCGGAGGCCATGCAGAGTGTGCTGGACGCGGAGATCCGCGGCCGGAACGACGCCCTGAGGGTGAAGAAGAAGATGGAGGGCGATCTCAACGAGATGGAGATCCAGCTGGGCCACTCCAACCGCCAGGTGGCCGAGACCCAGAAGCACCTGCGCTCCGTGCAGGGCCAGCTCAAGGTGCGCTCGCGGGCCAGGCCGGCGCGGGAGGAGCCCCGGGTGTCAGCCGCCCCGGCTCCAGCCTCACACCTGGCCTCCCCCCAGGATTCCCAGCTGCACCTGGACGACGCCCTGAGGAGCAACGAGGACCTCAAGGAGCAGCTGGCGCTCGTGGAGCGCAGGAACGGCCTTCTGCAGGAGGAGCTGGAGGAGATGAAGGCGGCCCTGGAGCAGACGGAGCGGACCCGCAGGCTGTCGGAGCAGGAGCTGCTGGATGCCAGCGACCGCGTGCAGCTGCTGCACTCCCAGGTGCGGGCTAGCCTGCGTCCCCCCGCCATCCCTGCCTCGGGGTCCATCCCGCGGGCAGCGGGAGACGGGACTTCCCATGCCCTCCAGACCATCGGCCAGGACCAACCCAAGCCAAGAAAAGTTTGGCTTCCAACTGGCAGATTTCTACATTTTCTCTTATTCAAAGATAAAAGGTCAAGGCTGTCGTGGGAAAACCAGAGTGAGGCAGAATCAGATATAAGTATTGCACACCGCGCCTGGAGAAGGCCTCCCAGAAAATGTTTCCCATTTCAGGGTCTTTTTATTGAAAATATTTTCATACATAATATCAGGGTGGGTCCCAAGCTGAGGCACAGACATCTTGCATGCTTCCTATAGGCCTTCTATGCACATCCTGAAGGTAATGTTGTACATTATCCTCCGCGCGCCTGAACTTTGACTCCGCCCCATCTATCCCATGACGTCAGCTGTGGAATTTCCCACTCTGGTGTCGTGTCAGGGCTCACAAAGTTTTCAGCGTTAGAGCAATTTTAGATTTCAGATGATCACTCAAATTCAGGTGCTCAGACTGCACCATTTAAATTGAAATTCCAAACTACTATGATTTTTCAAAATAACTATTTTTAATTTTATGAAAAATTTTAAGTTGCTTATTTTTAAAAACAGAAAATATAAGAAAATACACAGAAGAAAAAATCAACTGTGTTTTAAACAATTTTAACCAGAGTACTGAGTCTTAGCTTTGAGAATTGCATAGTAGACATTTTTAAACTGCAATTAATATTTTGCAACCTATTATTTTGATTTAATAATGCATCATGAACATATTTCCATTTCTTTAAATAGTCTTCTATGATGTAATTTTAATGGCTAAAGAGCAGGTTGCTACAGTTTTACATGATGACTCCTTAACCAATATTCTATTGTTGGATTTTTTGTTTTTGTTTTTGAGATAGGGTCTCCTTCAGCAGTCCATCTGGTCCTGAACTCACTAAGTAGTGCAGGCTAGGAGCAAACTCACAACAAACCTCCTGCCTCCGCCTTCCAAGTGGCAGAATGGCAGACACGTACCACCATACTCGGCGTATGTGGTGCTGGGGAACTAAACCCAGGGCCTTGCGCTTGCTAGGCAGGGCTCCTGCTGGTGTGCTATTCCTCCCTCCCTCTGTGCTTGATTATCTTAGATTGTTCCCAACCAAAAGTCTTACTACTAGAAAGACCATTGTAATAAATGTCACATAGCTAAATACTCACTTGCACCCATGATGACTGTTCTCTTAATATATCTAGAAGTAAATAAATTTCTAGAAGTAAATTTTCTGTGTCAAAACAGTAAAGACATTTGTAATATCATAAATTTCTCCCTGCCAAGGTTGTTCAGTTTCATTCCCATTGGAACACTACATGAGGACCCTTTTCCTATGAATGCTCAAAGACCTTGGCTATTATGACTTAAATCCCCATCAGTTTTATATTAAAACATTCCTTAATGCATTTGTTTATCATTAATTTTTCGTGAAAAAATCATTTCATCATTTTGGTGTCAGCTGACAGTCCCTACTTCTTGCCTTTTATCTCATTCATTTGTCTTGCTTGTGTGAAAAGAAAGATACTATTTTTCATCACATATGTTGCAAATGTCTGCTCACTGATCATTACCCATATAATTCTATGGATGGCATGTTTTACCTATGAGAATTGGTTTTTTTTTTCATTTTACATGTTTTTGTCTACCCACCATTTCCTTACTCTAGCGTTTTTTACTGAATAATCTACCCATCCTCAAAAACTTGAAATCTTACCTTTATCATTTACTCAGTTTTTTTGACATTCTTGGATCTGTTTCAAGACTTTCTGTTCGCTTAACAATGACACAGTACCTAGCAGGTCAACCCAGGTGAAAAATAAGTAGAATGTGATTTACTTGCTTCCCCACCCACCCCTCCATTTCCCAGAGTTTAAGGGCCCAAACAACATTTTTGCCCTGGTACCTAATTTTTCTCATAGAACACAAGCCTGATAAACACTAAGAAAAAGCTGGAGGCCGACTTGGCCCAGTGCCAGGTGGAGGTGGAGAACTCTCTCCAGGAGGCCAGGAACGCGGAGGAGAAAGCCAAAAAGGCCATTACAGATGTAAGCAGTGTTCTGTCTCTTTCTAGAAACGGTGCTTGGAGGTGATGAAAAAGGTTTCACGACAATGCATGGCAAGCAGATTTCATCTGTGTATGAGTACACAGTCACGGGTGGGACATCACAGGAGAGGGAGTCATTGCCCAGGCAAAGTGGGACACAATGGCTGGCCCAAGTTAGGGAAGGGAGACTGAGTATCCTGCATAGGGCCAAACTTAGCAGCATCTTCCATATTCTCTGTGCCTGTGGTGGGTGGATGGCCCACTGATATGTTCTGTGAATTTAACCAGGCCGCCATGATGGCCGAGGAGCTGAAGAAGGAGCAGGACACCAGCGCCCACCTGGAGCGGATGAAGAAGAACCTGGAGCAGACGGTGAAGGACCTGCAGCACCGCCTGGACGAGGCCGAGCAGCTGGCGCTGAAAGGAGGCCGGAAGCAGATCCAGAAGCTGGAGACCAGGGTGGGCTGGTTTGATGAACTCTTGACCTGATACCTGTTTCAGCCATCTCAAGCAGAGGTGGGAAAGTGGCCAATGATTGACCAGACTTCAAAGTTAGCTTCAGAACAATTTGCAAAACTCCCTGTGAGCCCAATTCACCACTCATTTCCTTTTCACCTGTCCCTACCTCCCAACACACATCAGTCTGTTTTGATATGCAGATACCTCAATAACCAAAGCAGAGTGTCCTATAATGTTGACTTTGTTTTCCATGTAGACTCTTATCTGCACACATACATGGGGAAAATATATTTTCTAGTCATCAACTTGCCTGTTTTGGTATAATTTACATTTTGAACCAATCCTCACTTTGATAAACAATGACCCATCCTGCATAAAACCTATAATTCTCTTTGTCTTCCATAGCAACTTTCCTTTCCCATCTTTAAATGCAGTCCGTAGTTCTGATGTATTAATAGTTCCCACTCTGGACTACAGAATGAGACCCTATTTCAAAGGAAAAAAAAAAAATATATATATATGCATATATATATATATATACATATATATATATATATATATATATATATATATATATATATATATGCACACACATATATTCTTCCCACTCCATTTCAAGAGCAGGATGAGAAATGCTTCTTCCTCCATATTAATGCACCCAAAAAATTTAATCCTCCAACACCGGAAGTCCTCCTTATTCTTAGTTAGGAAGTGTTGTTTTTTTTCAGTCTCTTCACTGACTCTCCCCCTTCTTTTCTCCACCTCCGGTTTTCCCTGTAGACCTATGGCAGCTTATTTTAATCATTTTAAAATGGCCTATGCCAGCAGTTGACATTGTAGAGAAGAGCTACACGGAGGAGGTTATTAGAATGTCTTTGTTGTCCCAGAGAAGACAGGAAATGAGAGGGTGGGTGGGGAGGAGGATGTGGAGAGAAAAGAGACGGAAACAACTTACCCCAGCAGGATAGTCTCCCAAGCACAGCTGCTCTTCACGCCAGCCTCTGTAGGATATGGTCACTAGGCTCACAGTTCTTTTTAAATGTGAAAGGATTTTCTTTCTTTTTTTAAGATAAGAACAAGGAGATTATAGACACATGAGTAACAAGCTAAACACCAGGGAAGGTAGAACTCTCTCCCTCAACCCTTTACGCGCTTATTTTCAATTATTCCCAGTTCTAGTCTTCAAAAATGAGTTTAGGCTGCAGCCAGGAGGATTTCCTGGCGAGAAGGGCATGAAGCTTGCTGTCACTCCCACCTGTGCTTGGATCTCATTGGGTCATAGAGTTGGGACCACAGTTAGTGACCTATATTTTCAGTGACTGTATTCTTTCCTTATGACTTCAGAAAAGGCAGGATCAACTATGACACTCACAGTACCTCTATACTGCTTCTTCTTTCTAAAAAAAAAAAAAAAAAAAATCTTTCACATGCTTGGGCCTAATTTAATCCTTGTATTTGCAGTAGGCTGGGCAGAAGCAACCATCCTCATCCTAAGTAGCACGCATCATGCTCAGTGATGGTGACTGACTTGTTTGGGTGTGTCAACTGGGCCTGACACCTTCAAGTGTACTACCTTACTTATCAGGGCCACCATAAGCAGTTACGCAGATTCACCAATAAGGACAAGTTGGGGCTGAAGTCAGTCTATGATGTCCTTAACAAACTATGTGGCTCCAGAGGAAGGGACATCTTTGCCAAGTCTGACCCAGCAGCCAAGCTTTGTGCACCTGGAGCTGCCTCTATCCAAAGAGGGCACTTTGTTCTACTGTGCACTGCAGGGACTAGGAGTGACTGGTGAATGAAATGTGGCTGTCCCAGGAAGGGAAACCTTAGAACAGGGTTCCCAAACTCCAGGCTGTAGACGGGTAGTGAGTGTGAGGGCACCCTGCCTCCAGTCAGTGGCTCCATTAGGTTCTAACGTTGCTGGTGCTGAGACGGGAGGCGGAGCTTTGCTTCCCACTCACTCCTGCTGCTGCTCCCCATTTCAGAGCTGTCCTCCAACAGCCTACTGCAGAACAAATACCCCACCATACCCCACCCTGTCCTTGGGAGAATGATCTTCAACGGAACTGGTTCCTGGGGTCAAAAAGTGGAAAACCACAGCCTTTGGAGACCCCGAGTTCACCTTAAAATGATTGGCACCAAGTCCAGCAGAGAAGCCTGGGAACTGATGTAGATGCTTTCTTTGCCCAGGTGCGGGAGTTGGAAAGTGAGCTCGATGCTGAGCAGAAGAGGGAAGCCGAAGCCCTGAAGGGGGCCCACAAATACGAGCGCAAAGTCAAGGAAATGACTTACCAGGTAGAGGTCGTCAAAACCTCAGCAAATGCTATGTGGACCGAGTGCCACAGTAGAGCCTCAGAGTGCCTCAGCAGAGCCACGGGCTTCTGGGTCCTGGCCACGGATGCTGTGTTTACAGGCTGAGGAGGACCGCAAGAACATCCTCCGGCTCCAGGACCTGGTGGACAAGCTACAGGCCAAAGTCAAGTCTTACAAGAGGCAGGCGGAGGAGGCAGTGAGTATATGGGTTCCCTAAGCATGCTCACACCCCCAGAGACCCCTGACTGGTAGCTTGTGCCAAGAGAAAAGCACCCACAGAGCCTCAGGCCTGAGTTGGCATTTGCAGGTGTAAACAGAGAAACACCTGCCCTCCTCCCTTCCCTGGTCTGTGTTGAACAAACTTTCCCCACGTCCACCAGCTCTGCAACCTCTTTCTTATTGTTTTTACTTCCATTGTTGGACACAATACCTGACACCCACAATCTATGGGAGGAAAGGCTTGTTTTAGCTCACAGTTTCAGGGGGTCTCAGACCATCCATGGGCAGCTGGCAATGGCAGGAAGGGTCTGTCAGAGAACAGCTGCTCATGGCATCGCAAGAGGGAAAAATCAGAGTTGAGGAGGAGCTGGACCAAAAGTACATCCTTCCAGCCCACGCCCTCAGGAATCCATCCTTCCCACCCAGGCCACCTTCTAACAGCATGTGAAATCCTTGATGAACCAAAAGCTCCAAATACTTGAGTCTTTTGAGAGACATTCCAGGTCCAAACAATAATATTTATCCCAGCCAACTCCTTCCCCTTATGTAGCCCCGCCTACCTCACTTTAACCAGTGCCACCCTGACTCACTCTGCCCATGCCCAGCATCTTAGCCCACCCTGCTGGCCTTGCCCCACCCCAGGTACCCTAACCACACCATCCTGCCTGCCCACCACCCTCTCTGCCGCCTTAACCTGCCCAAAGATACGTCATCCCAACCTAAGTGCCCCCCCCACTCTCCCTAGTCCCCACCACATGCCCTCCGCTCTCCCTCGCTCCCAGCACTCCCTTCCATCACTGCTGATCTGCCCTTTGATCACATCAGTGAAGATAACAGGACTGAAATGGAGTGGGCTGAAGCAGTCTTTCTTCAAGTGTATTCTGGGGACAGCAGAACTGACTGAGAGGTGGGATTAGCAGGAAGCCAGGGAAAAATGAGATAGGGAGCTTTTACTTTTGTACGAAAAAAAAATCATTTGATTACTTTACTTCAAGGATTTCTCAGATTTTATAGGTAACATGCAATTATCTCTCCAAAGTAGAAGAGGAATTCTAGAACGTAGCACTTACTTACTCTGGAGCCTTCTGGTAGCATGCAGAGCATCTCAGGGCTACCGTTCTGAGGAGCAAAACTTAGGGGCCCTTATTTGAGACAAATGGCATCTTCCACTCCCCTTTCCCTCCCTGCCTATGATCCTGCTTAGTTCCCTTCTGACCCCAAGGAAGCACGTTTGTACTGGCTCAGTGGCAAGAGGGACTGTGCAGGTCCCAGCAGTCTAGCGTCAGCATGGTTGAGGACTGGTCAAGCTGGAAGACGCCCACCTGTGCCAAGAGCCCTTGGATAGTTCTCAAGTAGTCACACAATGGCCTACCTCAGACACTCGGTACTGGGCAGAGGCACAGGACACGAGTACCCAGACTTTGCTCTGATACATTCATGTGCCTTGGGAGAATGTTGGACACACATCTCTCCAAAGAGCCCTGTGGAAGGATAGCGGAGTAGTTCAGGACAATGTGAAATGGCCCTAGGAGAAGCCGTGGTACTTGCACAAAGACCCCAAGCAATGTATGCAGCCATGAACAAGAGGCCTCATTCTCATGTCCTGGAGAACATGGCCCTCCTCCCCTCCCTGCCACCAGGGAGTCCTAGTCCCACACCCTCCAACTTCCCAGAGTCCTGGGATCCCACCGAGAGTCTCTGCAGCCTCACACCTGTCCCCCTCCACTCAGGAGGAGCAAGCCAACACGCAGCTGTCGAGGTGCCGGAGAGTCCAGCATGAGTTGGAGGAGGCTGAGGAGAGGGCAGACATTGCTGAGTCCCAAGTAAACAAGCTGAGAGCCAAGAGCCGTGATGTGGGGAGCCAGGTAGGAGTAGGTGCTTGGGGTGTGGGGAAGCTTCTTCCCAATAAACTCTGAGACCCAACGGCTCAGTGGACCATCTGGGGAGTGCTTGGAGGACACTTCTCTGTCCTTTTGTCCTTGCTGGTCATGCACTCACAGATGCTACTATTTTAGCAAAGATTCCCATGTCCCTGGCTTGCAAGAGAATGAACAGCACGGTACGAGGGGACAGACATGTTGTCACTGTCTCCCCCTATTGCCAGAGATGCTGTCCAAGAGGGCCCCTGCTTTTCCAAGGCCTTGGTCCACCTCCAATAGTTTGACCAGTTTGCTTTCCACAATGGGCAGAGGGAGACAAAGCCATTCCTTGATGTCATTTTCCTGAAGTTTCAAACTTTCCATCTGTCCACTTGAAGGCAATGCTCACCTCCTCCCCTCCCCCCTTTGAGTTTGACTCATTTCCTGTGTACATTTTTGTCTCCCACAGAAGATGGAAGAATGAGGCTCTCCTGAGGCTCATAGCCACGGGACACCTCCTGGAAGGCGGAGGGGAAATGTGTGAGAAATAAATTGTCCTAAATACTTGAATTCCTCTTAGCTGAGTGTGTTAACGTGGTCCATTCCTCTTCCATGGGGCTGATCATTAGATTCCTGGCTGCTCTGTTGCAAATATCACAAAAGAAATGTGAAAGTGAAATCTACTTGCCCCAAGTATGAAAGGTAAAACTCCAACCCATTGCCAGGTAAATCACCAGTTTCTATACACATGAAGCCAAACACTAGACTGGGCATGGTGGCTCAGGCCTGCAATCAAAGCATTCAGTATGCTGAGGGAGGAAGATGTAAAGTTCCAGGACAACCTGGGCCGCGTGGTGAGATCCTACTTCTCAGTCAGTCAGCCCACCAATCACGGCTGGGGTGTAGATCAGTAGTAGGGTGCTTATTTATTAGTCATATGCACAAAGCCCTAGTTTCAATCCCCAGCATAGCAAAAAATATCAAAATAAAGAGCCTGTATCACCCTGTACCTGTTAGACTAGCTATTACCAGAAGACAAAGATGATAAGCACTGCTTAGAATGCAGAGAAAAGGACCCTTGTGCACTGATGGTGGGAACGTGTGTTTGAATCACCGCTATAGAGGACAGTGTGGAGTTCCACGAACACGGGAGTAGCACCACCATAGGAGGCAGCAATTTCACGTCTTGGTACGTAGGCCCAAAGAACTAGAGTCAGCACCTCATAGAGAGACCTGCACCCCCATATGTGTTGCAGAACTATGCACACAAAAGCCAAGGTGTGGTAACAACTTGAATGTCCATCAGCAGATGAATAGATAACAAAATGGGATTTATATAATGGAATACTTTCGAAAGAAGGAAACCCTGCCCTTTGTAACAACAGGGGTAAGCCTGAGGACATTGTGCTAAATTAAGCCAGATGCCGATAGATAAATGCTGCCCCATCTTCCCTTCATGCAGAATCTGAAAGTCATACTCAGAGGCAGAGAGTTTGAAGGTGGTTACTGGGGCTGGAAGTACAGGGAAACCAGGGAATACTGGCTCAAGTGGCAAACCTCCAGTTATATGTGATGACTGATGTCTTAGTCACTTTTCTGTCCCCGGGATGAAATACCTGACACCCACAACTTAAGAAGGAGAAGTTTGTTTTGACTCATGGGTCTTAGATGATTGGGCCCATAGTCTGCTGACTTCAAGACAGAAAAACATCTTGAAAACGTCTCATGTGGAGGGCACTGCTCATCCCATGGCGGCCTGGAAGGACACTCTTCAAAATTCCCCCCCACCACCACAGTGATGCTTTTGGGGGACATTTCAGCAGCCTGCTGACTTTTTGACTCCCACTTCTTTTGAGTGAAGAGAAATTATCTTGAACCACATATAAAATATATAATACAGTAGTTAATGTATATAAGTAATAAAATTTCCTTTTTAAGATTTTATTCATCATTTCTTGGCACAGTGGCGGGTCTATAATCCCAGCACTAGGGAGGCAGAGGCAGGAGAAGTGCTGTAAACTAGAGGCCAGCCTGGGTCACACTGTAAGTTTAGGACCAGCCTGAACTAAACAGTGAGGTGATGTGTTGAAAAAAGAAAGAAGGTGGTTTTTAGAGTCATAATATAAAAGAAAATATTAGTGTTAAAAAATATCCTTGGGCCTTGGGATGAATATTCTAATCTAAATTGTAGCAAGTAATTCCTAGAGAAATGAATGGTCAGATGGTTGATGTACACGTGAAGACCTGAGTTCAATCCCAGTACAAAGAATCAAGTCGGACATTTTAAATATATACAATTCCTATTTGTCAATTATTCTTCAATAAAGTAAAAAAAAAAAATGCACAGAGGAATGAAGGAAGAAAGGAGGGAAGTATTGTGGTTTGGGTCTGGAGTGTCCCCCAGATGTCTCACGTATTTGGATGTTGTGGATTATCTATGGAACCATGTGCTATTGGGAGACGGGGGCCTGGTCTGGAGGGGTGGGTTATGGGTGTGTGATGGAAAACAGGCCTGGTGTGGCAGATTGTAGATTATAGGTGTGTGGTGCATTAAGGACCTGCAAAAAGTGGAACACTGAGACAGGACCTGGAAGGGTATACTTCCTTTCTTCCTTCTCGGACTTGGCTTCCTGCTTTCGGTGCTCTGAGGAGCTGTCTCCACCTGTACCTCCACCATGTGCTTCCACTGTTGCTGGTTGCCTACGAATGGACTGTGACCTTCTGAAACTGTGAGCTAAAATAAATCTTTTTCTTCTCTAATTTGAGCATGTTGTTGTATTCTATCATAGACATGAAAAAGTAAAACAGGATGGTTGCTTCCTTTTGAGTAACTATAGCACATTTTCTTCCTAGGAAATATTCTTGCAAATTCAGTCTCCCATGCACTACCTTAATTACAGGTCAGAACACTGGGCCAAGACAGATTAAGCACTGTGCCTACAGGTGTCTAGGGCAGAGTGGGAATTAGACCCTGGAGATCCCAGACTCTCAGGCCAGCACTCTGTGTTTCTATTCTATGCTCTGTAAGAATGGAACTGCCTCTCAAGACCACCCACGACAGGTCCCTATAACATCTGAGCAGGCGGTAGATTGCGAAACTCAGTCAGCCCTAGGAAAACCGATACTTTTGAGGGAAAAAAAAAATAGAAAGATGCCCAGGCACCATCTTACTCCCCCATACCAGTTATGTTGGCCTTGGGCAAGTTATTCCCCTCTTAGCCTCAACTTCCTAATTCTATAGGCAAGGTAATAATAAAGACCATCCTTTCTTTGGGAGGGATGGGGGTTAGGGTGATGGCAGGGATGGTAGATTTCTTTTGGGGGTAACAAAAATATACTAAAATGAATTATGGTCATGAGTATGTAACTCTGAATACATTAAAAACCATTGAGTTTTATACTTCATATGGATGATTTACATACTATGTGAGTCACATTTCAATGAAACTATTTTTTTAAATGTATTGTTTCCACTACCTGACTATGGTATAAGTGCTGGCTTTCGATGTACCAAGCACTGAAATCGTATGCTGTCATCTAACATCTTGACTCAACCCTTCTCTGCTGTCTGCTGGACCTTCCTTCCCACCTTGCCACCAGCCTAACCCCCAATGCCTTTGAGTTGGAATTTGAGGAGGACTGACAGCCATCGTGGTAGCACAAAATAATTCTGAGGTTCATGCCTCTGACACTACCACCGCCGGTAGCCATCATCGCCACCATCATCACTGCAATGCCACCATCTTCCTCACCACCAACAACCACTATTATCATCCAGTCAATGTCATCACCGTCATCCACTTCATCCGTGTTGAAAGACACCACTAAAAATCATCTTTGCAATTTCTCATTTCAAAGTCAAGGAATCTGAGGTCAAGAGGGAGAAGCAACATTCTCAAAGCCTTCCAGAAACCCATCCCTAGTCCATCACTTCTGCGACTCCATGGCTATCCCAATAGAAATGATGTTATTTCAAATATACAGAACAATTTTGTCTGATGCTACATGTTCACATGCCCATTTTTCTCTTTTGCATCCCAGTATCCCAAGCCCATGAGGAGATCAGGCCAGGGTTAATTCCCACACACTATGGAGGTATTGCAGACAAGCTATGACCTGCCCAAAGTTCTAAGACGGAGAAGAGATGGCCACTCTTCAGACCTCCTACGCACTACAATGGGGCTTGGCTCTCTGCTTGTGCATGTGCTGTAATGGTAAAGTCCCCATCTTTGCTTCCCTCTCACTAGTTTTGTGATCTTGAGCAAGATACATCACTACTTAGTCCTCAGTTCTCTCTCATGTAAAATAGGGTATACCAATTTACATCATAGAGGTTTTCTGAGAAGTAAATAATATGAAGAAGTATACTTGGTAGAGCCTGGCTCTCTGGTAACTTTTCATCATAGTAAGAGGGTTGAGACATGACCCCACGTGGCAGGATAAAGGACAAGGCAGGGACCCAGAGGGAAACAGCGTTGCGCCTCGGCAGTGTCCTCAGGTTTAAGTAGTCAATACCTGTGGTGGAGATTATAGAAGAAATTCCTATGGGCTCACTCCTCCCTGATCCCCCAGATCTGAATTTGATCTTCTCAAATGCTGCCCAGTTCCAAGAAGTCATCTCCAAGTACCTCTGCGCTTACCTGGCCCCCGGATCCCTGAGTTAAAAAGAGAAAGAACAGCCCATATCCTTCGCACTTCATCAAAATTATTAAGTGAAGGGATGAATGAATGATAAGGTTCCATCATGCCCAGACACTAGGCATGCTCTGATGAGAAGCAAGTAACCAACGATTTTTTTCCTGTTCTTTTCTGGTAAAAAGAAAGAGAAGGGAGTAAACATAAAGTTTTGCTCTAAGTTTTCTCCCCTAGGATCCCTATGCCAGTTCAAGCTGGCAGCTGAAAACCAGTCTTGAGTCCTTCGACTGACCTGGATATCTCTGGCCTCCCAGCTCTCCAGTAAAATGCAGAAGAGGGCAAAGAGGACCTTGTTTTGGGTCTTTCATGCCAAAAAACAGGGAGTGTGATGGATAAAAGCAAGAAAATTTGGGTACTGTCCTGCGCGTCCAGTCTCCATGCACCAACGTGGGGCTGAATGTCTTAAACCTGCCTGCCTATCAGTGTGCCAAAATGTTTTCTCCACTACGTGACAGTACCCAAATTATAATAATAACCCTGCTGTTTATCATCCAGCAGAGAAACCTATTCACCAAACTTAGCCTTTGAGCTCTAGGGCCTTGGAGAACACAGCCTACCCTGCCCTAAAGCCCCCTCCAAAACAGAGCTCTGCTGCCACCTCCTGGCTATGCAAAGTTGTGCGCTTCTTTATGCCAAGGACCTAGAGATTAAACTCAGTCTAAGGTTAAACATTCAGAGCCGGAGATGTCCTTGGGACATGAGCCCTTCCGCGCGGCTTTCTGGAAATCATGTTCATCTGGTCTGGGCCCACGGTTTTGTAGATGAGGAAAATTAGATTAGTGATAGGACCTGATTAACCCTTCAGATTACAGTGCCAGAACCAGCAACTCCAGTCCTCTCAGCTCCCAGGCTAAGTAGGGCTCCCTATAAATTGATTATCCAAGATAGAGGGCTAAGATTGGTTGGGCAGAGATAAAATAGTCCCTGTAATGTCCCTGGCTGCCGAGTCTGAGACTAGGGCCGCAATCTGATCCACAGATTTTATTCTCCTCATCCTAGGAAACTCTCCCAGGCTGGAAGAGATGTGTTAGTTCCATGGGTGGAAACAATACACTTGCACAGCCAGGCATAACAGTGCACACCTGTAATTCCAGTACCTGAGGAGCTGAGGCAGGAATATGGTGAATTCAAAGCCATCCTGGGAAACACAGTGAGATTCTGTATTTAAAAATTGATCTAAAATAACCACATCTATACAAATAGTCTCTGACTCTCAACCAAGAGTGAGTGACCACATCTTTAAAGTTTCTGCCATGAAGGTAGCACATAGCACTTCCAAAATCATGGTTCTCTGGTTCTGTTCCTAAGCCAAAGACAAAGCACGAGGTATCCACTCAGCAGAAAGGTAGCCAAGGTCAGAAACGTGCCATTTGATCCTTGAGATTCTTTCTCTCTCTTTCTACCCTCCTCAGCAGCCCCAGAAGGTTTATAGCAAGGAGCTTCTTTGCGTCTGGATTTGGGGTGTGTCCACGCAATGCAGATGGCTGAGGTGGAAGACCAGTGGAAGAGACGAGATTGAGATCAGTATTTATTTCCACTGTCCTTCTGTCTTAGTTACTTTTTTATTGCTGGGATGGAATACCTGATATCCACAATTTAAGGGAGGACAAACTCGTTTTACCTCACAGTTTCAGAAGGTCACAGTCCATCAGTGGGCAGCTGGCAATGATGGAAACACATAGCTGTTCATGGCATGGAAGACAGAAAACAAAAAGAGGGAGGAAGGGTAAAGCTACCCTTTGTGGTCCTGTCCCCGTGATCTGCACCCTCTGGGTCAAGCCCCAGTGTCTCTCCATGCCTTAGCTACTTTTTCGTTGCTGTGACTCAACACCTGATGAGTACAAATTAGAGGAAAAAAGATTTATTCTAGTTCACAGCTTCAGAAAGTTTCAGTTTAACCATGGGCAGCTGGCAACAGTGGAAGCACATAGTGGAGGCAGCTCCTCACAGCATTGCAAACAGGAAGCCAAATCGCAGAAGAAAGGAAGGAAGTATCATATCCTTCCAGGTTCTGTTCCCGTGATCTACCCCTTCCAGGTCCAGCCTCAGTGTTCCACCCCTTCCAAGTGTAAGCCCCTAATCCACTACATATCTGTAATCTATAATTTTCCACATGCCTGTCTTCCATCACACACCTATAATACAGCACATGCCCATAATCTACCCCTCCAGAACAGGATCCCATTTCCTACATCACATGGTTCCACAGATAATCCATAATATCCAAACACATGAGCTTTTGGGTGATATTCCAGATCCAAACCACAATATACACCCTCTGACCAGGCTCCACCTCCCAATAGCACATAGGTATTTTACAAGGGCCAGATTCATGAGAACACTCCAAATCCAAACCGTAACATTCTGCCCTGGTCCCCATAAAACTCATGTCCACTTTCTTATTCAAAATGCATCCAGTCCTTCTCTAAGAAATGTCCAAGTCTAAACAGTTTCAGCACTGCTAAAAAGTCCAAGTCCAAAGTCTCCTCTAAGACTCAAGGCAAACTCTCAACTGTGAGCTCCTGTGAAAATAAAAGGTTAAACACTTCCAACACTTAATGGCACAAGGCAAACATTATCATTACAAGGGAGAGAGGAATAGGAGGATAGAAAGCAATCAGACTGAAGCAGAAATGAAACCCAGAAGTACAATAACCAAATCCTGCAGTTCCATTGAATTCTGTAGCTCTTTATCCATCACCCTGGGCAAGCCGTGGTTAAGATATGAGTTCCAAAGGGCTCGAGTGGCCCCTCAAGGTGTCTATTGATAGTACTGATTGCAAGTATTTGGGTTCTTTTCAAGTATAATCTAACAACCACATCTGCCATTTCCCCCTACTTTTAAGAGTAGAGCTGTCTAAACACCACAGATAGTACCCATGTAGCAACCTGAGCATTGGGTTGTACTAAAATTTCTTCTGTTAGATCAAGGAAGCCACTATCCTTAATATCAGCTTCAGCCAAAAAGTCTGGACAAAGGCAAAATGTCAACACACTTTTTTTATTTGACCAGAGCATAGCACACATAGTTTCTAGACTAAATGCCAATAAAGTATTACTTTCTATGTGAAACTTCTTGAGCCTGGTTTTGACATTCCTCACTTCTATCAGCATTCTAGTCTTCTAGGCTCTGGTCAGAATCTTCCATCAAACTTGATTCACAGCATTCTAAGTCTTTTCTAGCTGGTATCTTCAAATCTTTCCAAACTCCTCCCACAAGCCAGTTCTAAAAGCTTCTAAACCACGTGCTCAGGCAAAGTCATAGCAACAACCCTACTTCTGGTACCAATTTCTGTCTCAGTTATTTTTTTTTTTTTTGTTGCTAAGACAGGATACCTGACACTCACAATTTAAGGGAGGAAAGTTTTATTTTACCTCACAGTTTCAGAAGGTCACAATCCATACATGGGCATCTGGCAATGGTGGGAACACATGGAAGAGATACAGCTACTCATGGTATGGCAAATAAAAAAAAAAAAAAAAACAAGCGAAGGAGGTAGAGCAGAGCTACCCTTTCAAGCCCTGTCCTAGCAATCCGGCCCTTCTGGGTCAAGCCCAGTGTCCCACTCCCTCCAACCAGGCTCTGCCTCCAAACAGCACATTGGTATTTTACAGTATTAAGATATGTGAGTATTTGGGGATACACTCCAGATCCAACCCATAACACCCTCCCTATACTCAAAGGTCCTTCAGTCACCGCAGTCCCCTAGGCCTCTCTGTCTACAGATGTGGCAACTGGTCCCCCTCACCCTGCACTTGCACCTTCAGGCCTAGAGATGGTAACGAAGGCCTGGCCAATCAGTCCTGCGCTCCTACTGTACCCCCGCAGTTTCCTTACACTTGCCCTCCTTTGTAAAGAGTCTCTGCCTCAAACTCTCTTCACACTATGCTAACTCAGATGTGCTGTTTTCTGTAGAAAACTTGTCTGATGTCGGACCCTTCCCTATGCATCTGTTTTACTGGTTTATGAACCTTCCTGTGCGGCAGGGTCAGCTGACCACACTAATGAAGCACTACCTCACAGCTACTAGTGGGCACTTCTGGGTTGAAATTCCATTCAGATAGGTAATGATGCATAATAAAACTTAATGTTTGATTGCACACTGGAGCCTGGCACAGTCCTGCACCAGGAGCTCTTGAACCCTTAGAAAGGCAGTCCTTCTTTTCCATCTAGGAGCTAAAAAGGATCAGCGATATACTGAGACCTGCTCACAGAGCCTATTATAACCTGCTCAGGAATTTTGTGATCCAGATGTTTAAATAAGTTATGGAAGCCACGCACGGTAGTACATGCCTATAATTCTAGCACTCTGGGAGGCTGAGCCATGGGGATGCCAAACTTGAGCATAGCCAGAGCAAGCTAGTGATTTAGTGAGCTCCTGTCTTACAGCAAAAAACTAAATAAAAAATAAAAGGGTTGAAGGTATCTTGGTGTGAACCTCCTGGGATTAATCCCCAGTACTGAAAAAGTTAAATTATGTAAACTTACAATTGAATGAATAATATTAAAAATAAAGGTAGTAGATATGTGAAACCAATAAAGTCTTGATGACCTGCTGCATTTTATTATTGCCTGTAATCTCTTAAGTTTGCCTGCATTTCTGAGCCTGCGTGGTGGAAATACTATCCCATGGTGTGCTGCTCCCATCTCTTTCTGTCTCCTTTTTCAGTTGTGTCATATTGCTAGCTTGGAATCTGCCACAGTGAAAATATTTACACCACAGAAATTGGCAGAGTTTGTTGAGCTGAAATCTACCAGCACAGCCCTGAGTAGAAATGTTGGAACCCGAGTAAAAACAACTCTGTAATTCTGTGTGCAGTGATATATGCAGAACAAACCCCACCCTCCAGCCTCACATAGATCCCACTAGGCCAACTTCATCAAGGGAGCAAAAGGAGAACGCTTCTCAGGTCTAAAGATCTGCATCCTGCACAGCAGAGGGGAAGCAGCGAGGGCGGAAAGGAAGCCAGCACCTGTGCAGCTGGAGCCCCGCTCACTGCTACACTCCAGTCCTCAGAACTCACTCAGCTGCATGTGCCTGGGCACGAAGGAAACGTGCTAGCTCACCTATGTGAAATCCCAAGAGTGGAATGACTTTAGACTGGCAGTATCCAGAGATTCATGGTTGATCAAAGCTTTCAAATGGTTTTCTATCTCTATGCCCTTTATCTCTGTCTTGTCTTGCTCTTCCTCCCTCTGCCTCTCTCTCCTGCTTTCCTCTAAATCAATGTTATTACCAAAATAAATGGCCAGGCTTATATCCAATACCTTAAACTTTTTTTTCTTGAGGCAGGATCTTTCTCAATAGTTCAGGCTAGTCTTGAACTCACTGTGTAGCTCAGGCTGGCCTTGAACTCATGGTAATCCTCCTGCCTCAGCCTCCCACATGTGGGATTACAGACATACACTATGACACCTAACTTATGTGGTGCCAGGGAATCGAACTCAGTGCCTTGCACTTGCTAGGAAGGAGTTCTAACTACTGTGCTATTCCTTCCCAGCCCGCAAGATCTTAAACTTCTTATGTTGGCTTTCCAAAGAGAATTCCAGCAAAAACTCCAAGGCCAGTTCTTCTTGGACCTGTCTGGTGGTGGCAGGAGGATGAGGAGTTTGATTGGTCAGGTCTGAGTCACAGGCCCACCCAGGAAGCATTGGGTGGCACCAGCCCCACCCAATCCCCATGAACTGGGAAGGAACATTTCCTGTCTCTCCTACAAAGTCAAGTTCCTTTTCCCAGCAGAAAAGAAAAAATGACACATCTTCCTTATGAAAGCTTAGTAGGACTGTGACCGTGGGTCATGCTGAATCTATTTCTCACTGTTTCCCCTTAAACGTGGGCCGACCCTGGCTTCCCCTGGGCTCACCCGGTAGACGAAAGGAGGAGGTGGCTATGAAGGCCACACAATTTCAGGAAGGCCAGTGCGCTTCTCTTTCCTCCTCACTCCTCATTTTTCGTTCCTCTGAAAGACACCACCAAGATCAGAATCCAGGAGGCAGGACTTGCCTCCTTCTTCCCGCACTGTTAACCCCTGGCTCTCGGCCCCCACAGGCTCCTCTCATCCTTCAGCGCCCTGCTCAGAGTCCAACTTCTCCCCACGTGACAACATTTCCTACCCTGACGCTGACCTGAATTCCACGAGGGGCCTCTTACTGCCGGCCAGAGGAGGAAGAAACCAGCGCTCAGGGCTGCTGCCCCACAGCCTGCAGCTTCCTGTCCCATGAGTCAGGAAGAGAGATCTGGGTGGGGCTAGGTGGAACATCTGGACCCACATCAGGACGCGGCTAGGATGCAAACCCAAGGCCACCCACAAGCAGAGTGGTAGTCCAGCCAGGCACGTGGCTCCTGCCGGACAGCGGGCAGACAGTTCGCCAGGTCCGCCAATGATGAACCCACCGAGGGCCTGTGAGGCTCTCAGCACAAGAGACACGGTGGTGAAATAAATAATGAGAAGTAGAAGCACCTTTCCTGGAGTCGTCCTGCAGGCGGCCTGCTGCCCCAGCCGGGTCCTCGCCTGCTCTCACACGTCCTGTGCCCCCGAGTCCCTTGCTTCCCGGGATCTATCATTCCCCACCTCAGCTCCACCAACGCCCAGCAGCTCTTCATCTCAGCTTCCTCGTGCACAGGTGACAAGATCCATACGCACAGGTGGCCACAAGGCGTGACCATTCGGAACAGCATCGCAATACCTATAAAATGATTGCACGTACCTTAAAATCCTTCTTTATAAAGCACCACCTGAACGTACTTTCAGCACAATTAAGTCAGCAGCTGAGGTGAGTTGAGCGCATAGCGCGCATTAGGTGTTGCTGTCGGCGGTTTACACGAAGCATCTCGCTCCTCACTAAACCCTGAGGCTGTAGCGTTTCATCCACTCTCGTGTTGCAAGTATAACTCAGAGAGGTTAAGAAGGTTGTCGGTGTCAACAGCTAGTAAGGGAGGGGACCTGAGCCTGCACGCTGGGATGACAAGGAGGGCCACGTACATCCTAAAAGGCAAAAGCACAAACATCTGGCTATATCACAACATATATGCTAATATATATGCTAACATAAGTCAAATGAAACAAGTGCAAACTAATCTCTAATGCTGATCATAGCCATGTGAACGTGTACTGTGTTAGAACAGCTCCCCTTCGGGGAAATAAAATGTTGTTTCTAATCTGAGAATTCTTTCCTCCATGCCTCTGTGTATGGGATTTTTTATTTTTTTATTTTTTTTGAGACAGGGTCTCACTCTGTAGGCAGGCTGGTCCTGAACTCAATGTGTAGCCTAGGCTGGCCTTGAACTCACAGAAATCTTCCTGCCTCAGCCTCCGGAGTGCTGGGATTGCAGATGTGTGCCACCACACCTGTCTAGTTTTTATGTGATGCTGGGGAATCAAACCCAAGGCCTTGCACATGCACGGCAAGTGCTCTATCCACTGAGCTACATGTCCAGCCCTGATTATTTTTTAAGTTATCTATGAGTGTGTATTCTTGGGCCTGGGCAAACTGCTCACTGATTTGATGGACAAATCCTTGCTGCGATGTTATGAATGAAAACTTCGCAGTCCATCTGCTCCTTTCCAAGGAAAGCACTCTATGGTATTTCTGGGAACGAGCCATATAGCTCAAGACTGGCTTTAGGGCAGTCCTGGAAGATGGAGGAGAAGCCTTGGGATAATGGGGACAGAAACACCCTGGAGAAGGTGGTCACGGAGGGTTACAGAGTCACAATAGCTACTTCATCTTGGCCCATCCCAGCAAAGGCAGGACAGGGCTCCACTCACCGCCCCTGCTTCCCTCCCTCCCCCTTGGGCCATTGGTGAGTGAGCAGAGGAGGCAAAGCCCAAGGTACTGGAGCTGCATTGAGGAGACTCGTGCTGGGCCAGGAAGGAGTCCCCAGAGAGGCCGTCGGGAGCAGGCCACACGGCAGGGCAGGAGTCCAAGGCCAACAGATGCACACTGTGCAGGCCAGCTCTGCGGTGATCTTCTTCCTCCCGCCTCAAGAGTTTCCCAAAATCATGAGCCATCTGAAAATTCCCCGGGGACTGAAGCCAGCCCTGGAAACATCAAAGGAGAAAACCACCATGTCAGGAGGGGTCGGGAAGAGGCAGATGGGAAAAGACTCAGTGTCGGGTCGGCGCAGGGAGTGAGCAGCGCCCATATGGGGCAGGGGAATGGGCCAGGAGGTGGAAGTGTGGCTCCCGGGAGGACAGTCGAGGGAATCTGTCGTGTTTGCCCTAGAGGTTGAGGCCTGGGGACAGGGAGTACGGTGCTGTATCCAGATAATGAGGCAGATGCTCGGGAAAGGAGGGAACACGGCCTACCTTGCTCCGGTCCACAGCTGTTCTAGCAGTGGTCTACGGGCCAGTTTCCACATCCCTGGGTGCTCAGAAACACAGGATAGTAGTTTCGGCCCTGACGTGGGGAATCCCCATGTGCACCTTAGCAAGATCCCCAGGTGACTTGTGAGTTCCACTTCAGAAATGCCAATTTCTATTTTTTAAATTATAATCTGGGAGCCAGTGGCCTTCTCAGAACGACTTGACAACAGTCTTCCAAGGGATAAGTACAAAAGTAAAAGTGCTTGGAAGCTTTGAAAGCAATCTGACATTGCCGTGACATCCAAGTTTATGGCCAGTGGATGGATCCATTGAATAGGATGCGTCTTCAGACCAGACCTTTCCAGACCCTGACAGAGGCCTGAAAACGCTCAGCGGCAAGGACACCTACCGGGACCGGAGCCTTGCAAAGGAATAGAGATGCCTCCTACCACTGCTCTCTGAATATGGCCCCAACCTGCCACTGGTGAGCAAACTGCCCAGGTGCGATGTAGGGCACAGGGAAAGGAAGGCTTTCCCCACTTCCTTCCCTGGAGAGCCCTGGGCAGCCTCCCTGAGAGGCCAGGGAAAGTACCACACCCTCTCCTCTCTAGCACGGGATGGCTGAACTTTCCCTCTCGCTGAAGATGCTGAGAATGGCTGGGCCAGTAGGGAGAAGACAGGGAGGAGCCAGACAAGGAGAACAGGGCTGCTGCACTCACAGGAAGCTGACTCCACCCCGCACCCAGCCAGTGCTACAGCTCCTAGCTCTGGAGAGACCAAATTTAGCTGCTGCCCTGGGGGACTTGGCTAGCGCCAGTCTCCTGTCTCATCCCTCATCACCTGAAGAGCGGGCACGTGGCCGCGCGTCCTCCTTCCCACAGCCCAGATCTTATATAAAAGAATTATCCACCAGCCTCAAGGACAGACTGGTGTTCATCTAAATGATCTGCTGCATTCCCATTGCTTCCAGAATTACAGCGCTCAGAGCGGATGAGCTCTATCGCTGCTCTGTGTGTTACTGCAAAGTGGCCGAGGGGGCCGGGAGCCCGGGAAAGGAGCAATGCAGTGGAGGCAGGAGAAGCTGGAGGTGGGCTTGCGCTGTACTTGTTGGCTTTAATCTTTCACAAGAGCGAAACAATTAAGGAAGAAAGAATTCCAGTCCCGAAGAGCAACAGTTAGAAGCAGTACAAGTCAAATGACCGGTAAGTGTATGAAAAAAAAAAATTCAATGTTTTTAGCCATGAGGGAAACACGAATCAGGACTACACTGAGATTCCCCAGTCAGAATGGTTATTCTCAAGAATGCAAAAAAAAAAAAAAAAAATCCACATGTATATTTGGCTGAGGAGGATGCAGCTAGGAAAGGAACCCTTGTGTACTGCTGGAAGGCCTGTAGTGCAGCCACTAGGGAAATCAGGATGAAGTCTCCTCAAAAAACTAAAAATAGAGATTCCATTTGATCCGGCTATGTCTCTCTTGGTATATCCCCGAGGCAAGGAAAGTCAGCGTATCACAGGGATACCTATTTAGTCATTCGCTGCAACAGAAATCACAGTAGCCAAGATATGGAACTAGCACAGGTGCTCATCAACAGACAAATGGGTTGTGAAAATGTGGTATGCATATGCAATGGAATATTATTCAGGCGCAAAGAACAAAATTCTGTCTTTTGCAGAAAATTGGATGGATCCCGAGATGTCACACTGAGCAAAAGGAGCCAGACAAACTCATATTGCATCTTTTCCCTAATATGTGGAATAAAAAGAAACAATTTGAGGCAAGAAAGTAGAAGGGAAACTATTATGGGATAGCAAGAAGGGAGGAACCAGGAAAGGGCAAGCAAAGATGAGCAAACTGGACCCACAGGAAGCCCCTCCCATGGGAAAGGGTGGAGCTAGGGGAAGGGAGCGAGGCACGGGAGTTGATGACGGGTGGAAATGATCAAGTGTTTTAGGTGCACATATGAATCTGCCCAAGCTAAAGCCATTAATCTGTATAACCAGTTTAAAAAGTAAAAATAAATAGTACATGCCTCAGCCCATTTTGAAGCCGGTATAATCCTGCCAAAAGAAAAAATGTCGGTCAATATCTCACATAAAGATGGCTGCAGAAGAACCACAAACACATCAGCAACTGAATCAAGCAATATATGAGACAGATCGTATATCTTCAGGTAACTTTAGGTGTGTTCCAGTTTAATTTAACAGTAGAATTCTGTCAGTTAATGTTAATATATCAGATATGGGCTGGAGGAACAGCATGATGGTTAAAGAGCTTGCCTAGCAAGTTCAGGGTCCTGGATTCAATTCCCCACCACCACCTGAGTTGGGCATGGTGTACACCTATAGTCCTAGCACTCAGTGGGCTGAGGCAGGATGATCACCATGGGCTCAAGGCCAGCCTGAGCTACATAGAGAGTTCAGGACCATTCTAACCCTGCCCTCCACCCCAAAAAAGAAAAAAAATCAGACCTGGTGGTAGAATATTGAAAGCTTTATCTTTGAGATCAGGGATAAGGCATTCAGGAGACAAGCAACCTTATTTCTCTTTATCACAATATCAGAAGTTCCACTGAATCAGCAGGGAAAAAAAATTAAAAATACAAGAACTGGGAAATAAAAACTTGTCATTAATTTCTGATTGAATACTTAGAAATTTTCAAAGAATAAATTTGCAAAATATTAGAATTTATAATTTAGCAAGGTAGCTCTATTCAAAATTCAAAATACATGCTGGACTCCTGAGACAGAAAAAAGACCAGTGGAAAATCAGGTGAACTCCAAAGACAGTCTAAACTAGAATCTAATTATTAGTAATGTACAAATGTAGATCTCTTAGTTTTGACTAACTTACCATGGTTACATAAAATATTAATATTAAGGAAGACCAGATGAAGGACATACCAAAACTCTTTATACTATAGTTTGAGTCTTTCTAAAATTTTAAAATTAATCCCAAGTACAGAGATTATTTATGAAAAAAACTGAAAATCAAAATGCAAAGTAAGTGGCATTTGTATATAGCAACACCAAAAGATTGAAAATTATTTTTAATGATACTGTTTATTATTGAATAAAGACAATCAAACTTGTAGCAACAAGTCAAATAAAACTTGCATTAAATCTCAAAGAGAAAACCATAAAATTATGAACAGCCATTTACTAGAAAGACCTAGAATATATCATGTTCATTGAAGAGGACAAAATATTCAACAACGCTAATGCATTGATGTCCCCCAACTTGACTTATAGATTCAGCGACATCTAAGTTGAAAATCTCTATAAACGTCTTTCTTCCTTTCTTTTCTTCCTTTCTTTTTCTTTCTCCTACTGTATATGTCTCTCACTGTCTGTGCTGGTCTCTCTCTTTTGTTGATTAGTTGTTTTGATAAAATTTAAAAAGATAATTCTAAATTTCATAAGAATGTGAAAAAGATGGAGCATAACTAAGGAATTCTTGGAGACCAAGGTAGAAATCTTTGCTCTACAAAAATTTCCATTCAGATATGAAGCAAATTAAAAATAGGACATGATTGTGACAAAGGGCGGGGAAAAGCAACAATTTGGCTTTGTCACTTGGCAATTCTCCATCGAATGGCACAGACGTGATGAGACACAATTATATGTGCTCTTGATGGTTGAATTGTATTCCCCTCAAAAATATATGTTGGAGTCCTAACCCCCAGTACTTCAGAATTGACCTTAGATAGACAGAGTGTCTTCTCAGAGATAATTAAGTTAATGTTAAGATAAATGGGTTCACTGGAGTGGGCCCTCACCCAATATGACTACTGCTCTAACAAAAAGAAAACATTTAGATACAGAGAAGCCCACAGGGAGGAAACCCTATGATGCAGAGGGCAGTCCCACTAAGAGTGTAGGAGAAATAATATACACATGCAGAAGAATTGACTCGCACTTTCACCATATACCATCTACAAAATATAACTCTAAATAGACAGAGAGAGAGAGAAGGGAGGAGTGCAGCATGGCGGAGGGAGGTCGCCCACCACACCATGGCCAGGAGGCAGAGCGAGAGGGGAGGCACTGGGAACCGAAGTTCATTTTGAACTGGATGTGGTGACACAGCCCTCAATTCCAGCATTTGGGAGGCTGGGACAGGAAGATCACAAGTTCTAGTCCAGTCTAGGACTATAAAGTGAATTCCATGCCAGTCTGTACTGTACACAGCAAGACCCCATCTCAGAAAAAAGAAAGACTTGTAAATTTAGCTAATATTGACACTAAAAACAATCACATGAATGAAATAAATCCAAATAAAGCAAAACCCACGAAGTTCAATTTCTCTTTGAGAATAGTATTAAATAGTATTCAATTTTGCACCATCTAAAATTCATACATCAAGGAGTAGTAACAATAATAAACACATGACTGGGAGTGATGGTGAACGTGAAAGAAAATGTTCATGGCTCTCCTACAGTAGGCCAGCGGAGTCTCAGCCCAGGTCCTGGGAAAGCCTTATCACAGGATGCCTCGCCTACCCCTGCCCCATTGGCCCTCCTGAGCTTTATCCCAATTCAGTAATACCCTCTTCCCTTCCCACCAACTTGACAGCTCTTCAGACCTTCTGAACTGCTTCCTCCCCTGAGAGTTTCCCTGGGAACTGCCTCCCTCTCTTGAACCCCTCAGAGCTAGATCTCACCTCGCCTGGCTGCTCATAGTGAGGTGCACTTCTCATCTGCCAGCCTATTCTCAGTTCCCTCCAGGCACAGACACTCGGCCTCTCAGCCTCACAGTCCCGTAGGACTTGGAAGCAAAAGCCACAGAAAGCAGTTACACAAATGTGTAGGGCCCACATCTATAGAAAGACAATTTGAAGATAAGAGACCTACAGCGGCTCTAGATTAGATTATAAATTTTTTTCTGGACTAATCTTATTTTTTCCAATTTCTTATGGCATTATTTCTTAAATTTTTATTAAAAAATTGAAGTCCCTCAAAACCAAAAAAAAAAAAAAATCAAGCATAAAGACTGGCATAAAGGAGCCTCAAAAAATGCTAATTCAACTTCCTTGCAAATGCAGGTAAATTTGAAGTGTCATGGCAGACACTTCTGCGAATCCAGGGAATGCTGTAGACACTTTTCCCGTAAGTATTTGTACACATAAGCAAACACACACACATTTTGCATGTGATTATTTTTGGGTAAAAATACGAGTGAATGAATGAATGAATGAATGAATGAGGCTACAAAACTAACACAACAGCGTTTCTTCAGATCCCCCATGGCCATTTTACACCATTAGGCAACAGAGGGCAAGCCCAAAGAACACCAGTGAGAGCAAGGCCACAGCCACACACAACCCTCCTGCCCTGGTCCCCCGGATGGGGCTGCCACCAAGCTCCAGATGGCATCGAGACACATCTTGAGATCACCTGCTCTGTAAATGCTGCTTCCCCTGAGCTGGATCCAAGGGAATGAATAAAGCTAAGATTTGCCCCTGGCAGTCCCCAAGTTGAGGGGGCTCTAGGAGGAAGGAGTAGGATGGGAACGGGAAAGAGACAGGGATCAATTTCAAAGAAAAACTTCCTAGTGGACTGGGATTCCCAGCTAGTGCCAAGAGCAAGCTGGAAATTCCCAGAATACTTCCTTTTGTTTTTTCCTCTTTCGTACCCATGCCCTTGCCCGGACCCCTGGCATCTCACTAAAGCTGCCAAAATTTTGCTTTTAAGTTATGCAAATCATCTCCTCACCCTTCTTCCTCCCTGGAATATCTGTGAAGAATCTGGGCAGGGAAAGAAGGGACCAGAGAGACCTGGCTGAGCGGCATGGAAAAGGCAGGTCGTCATGGCGGTGGGGGCTCTGTGAGCACTCCAGCGGATGGGGAAGGTAGGGGACACTTGCACCAGCCAACTAATGGCACTCAGCTGTTGGGGCTTCTGGACAGGAGTGTTGAAGTGGGCGTGTCTGTCTCCAGGCAATATTCCTGGCAGGAATCAGCTCAAGGCCACACCACTCAGCAGGGACTTCCTCTACCCCAGGACTTAGGAGGAAGAGAGCACAAGGTCTGAGACTTCAAGTTGTAGTGTGATTGGTCTCTAGTGGGAGGCTGAGGAAAGTGGATTGCAAGTTCAAGCCCAGCCTGGGCAATTTGGTGAGATTCTGTATCAAAACAGAAATTGAAAAGAAGTTCCTAGGCTTCGTCCTTACTGAAAAGCTTTGCTTGCCCTTGAGAGGAGGAAATAAGAGGAAATGGTATATGCCAGGGACTGTGTCCTTCCTTTGCCAAACAATCTGCAGTAGTGGTAATAATAATAAATAATAATAACTGCTACTGTAGTTATACTTACCGTTTCACACATTTCTAAGCTTCTCTCCCACCACAGCCCTATGAAGCAAATACTGGTGTGCCCATTCTGTAGATGCAGAAACAGAGGTTACAATGTACCCAGAGCCATGCTCTGGAAAGGGAGATGTGCCCCTAGGGATGGGGCTCAGGAGACCTGCACTGCGTTGCCTCTCTAATGGTAGGAAGGCAAAGGGAAGCAGGAATCCCAATCTACGGTCCCTCGGAGCCCTTGCAGTGGTCCCAGGCCACTCTCCAGGGTTTCTTGAGCCATACCTCAGGACCCAGTCAGCCACAGCCCAGGACGGCAGGCTCCTGTGGGGCAGCTGAGTCTGAGAGCTCGGGGATTCCTACCCAGAGGCCCTGGGGCAGGCTCTTGGGGCTGCAGTCAACCTGCTTCCTCCCTTGTATCCACACCCCCCGCCTGGTGGACTCTGGGACGCCAGAGCAGGGGCTCCCATGGCCAGCTACTGATCTGGTGGGTAACACAGGCTCACAGAAAGTCCCCCTGGGCTCCCTGTTTCCAGGCTGGCTCCAGCCTGGAGTCCCTGTGTGCGCAGCTCCACCCTGTCTCCCAAGCGGGCACAGAGCAGACATCATCTTTCCCTCCCCCAATCTCATGCAGCCCCCACCCTCAGAGCTGCTGGTTTCCTGAGAACAAAGTCTTTCTGAGCCTCAGCCTGCATAGCGCTCGCAGGTTATTTCCAGGCACTTGCGAGAATCCCTTCCATTACTGCAGACGCCCCTTTCTGCCCTGAGGAGGCTGCAAGGCCCTCCCGCTTCCTCGGGGCTGGGACTCGTGCACCTCAAGCCCCCTTGACTCTCTTGGCTTCGCTCTCCCCTCCTGGCTCTTTCCTTTCTTGGCGGATCGATCCTCCGGGCCCAGCGGGCTCTGTGAAGTTTCCCGCTTGGAGGCTTTCATCCTGAGCCTGCCCATCAGCGGGGCTTTAATTGAAGCACTCTGTGGGAAGACGGCCCTCTCCCTCCCTTCTCGCCCGATTTCTATAAATACCAGTCCATCGGTTGCTTACTTTTTTGGTGATTTACCTCTGCTGTGGTTTAGGAGTGGCTTGTCCCCCAGAGTTCACATGCTGGAAAACTAGTACAATGGTCTGGAGGTGGTGTGGGGTTTTGAATCCCCCAGCACGGTGGTAATGAGGTGTCGATCACTTCAGGATGTGATGATTAGGTCTTCAAGGAGAACCAATGCTTTTTCTCTTGGGAGTTGGGCCTCACTCAGGTGTGGTTTTTCAATTATTTCTTCATTTTCAGTTGAATTGGATTGAATTATTTGGTGCTGGGAACTGAATTCAGGGTTTTGCACATCCTAGGCATGAACTTTTCGGCTGAGCTATATCCCGCATCCTAGTTAGTTAGCGTATAGTGTATTTCTTAAGTGTCTGGCCCAGCTACTGTGGGAACAGACTGTGAACAGTGGGTTTGGCTTCCCTGGCTCTTCGTCTTACCTGCTACGCACACATCTGCTTCTCCGCCATGCTGTAACCCAGCCAACGGACCTGCTCTAGTTTGGTTCTGGAATGTCCCTGAAAGGCCCACATGTTGAAGGCTGGCTCCAGCCTGTGTTGCTATTGGATGATGGAACCTCTAAGAGGTGGTGCCTAGCGGAAGGAAGTTAGGTCATTGAAGGCATCCTTTTTTCCTTTTAGACTAGTAATCTCAGGTATTTTGTCACAGTAACAGAAAGTTGACTAACACCGGGCCTTCACCAGACATGGGTGCCATGTTGTTTGGACATTCTAGCGACCAGCATTACAAGCCCAATATACCTTTTTATTTTTATTGTTTTAATGTAGCAGTCTTTTATTGTGTTTTAGTCTCAGAAAACTAACTAATGCCCTTTAGGGGAGTATCAACTCCTCACTCCCAGCATATTCTATACTACACTCTTTGCCTATGCAACAGTGCAAAGCACACGGTAGCAGCTCCATAAATATCTGCAGGACGTGTTAAATCCTCATCTGTGAGGTCATAACTAGAACCTACGTCAAGGTCATCAGGAAGGATAAGTAGTCTAAACGTATAAAACATGCAGAAGTGTGTCTGGAGGGCAGGCAGTGAGTTGGTGGCCAACATCAGGAGTGGTCGGCATTACTCACTCTAGAAGCTCAGTCACACGTGAGATGAGAAACCCAGCCTATGGGGCTGACAAGTTGCCACGGAGAAGAGGGAGTGAAGGGTCGTACAACCACCAGAATCAAAGTAACTAGCCCCCAGGAGGAGTCAGGAGGGCCAAGCTGAGTGTTGGGAGTTAGCTGGGAGCCGGTCAGCTGAGGGATGGAAAGGGTATCTCAGGCCCGTGACTGGGCAGAGGGGGAGGCGAGGCCAGAGGGTGATTTTGTGTCAGGCTATTTAACATTACATTACACTTAGTGTGTGATTAGAATAAAATAAAACGAAGACCGCATGGGCTATTCAGGACACTTCCTCACAATATCCCTAAATTAGATTCTCCCTTTCCTAGACTAACTCAAGGTCCAATAATATTTCCTCTTGCCGAATTCATGATTAGAAGTTCACAAGAGAGGAGTCACTTTTTCCTAGTCTGACTCCAAAATGGATGCCTTTTTCAACTATTTTGAAGGTATGCATTGATAAGAGGCAACTTAAAGACTTGAGGCATGTAACTTGGCACATGACTGTGAATCCAGCATTCTGGGAGGCTGAGGCAGGAAGATGACAAGCTCAAACCCAGTCTGGGAAATTTAGAAAGATCCTTTCTCAAAGAAAAAAAAAAAATGTGTGTGAATGAGTTGGTTGTGGGATACTTGGGACTTACCTTGTGCAGAGGTCCTGGGTTCAAATCCCAGTAGGAAGAAAGGAAGAAGGGGAGAAGGAGGGAGAGAAGAGGAGGAAGAAAAAGAGGAGGGAAGACAGCAGAATGAAGTCAGCAATCAAAGCAATAGGACAAGATCACAACTCTCATGGCTTTTAATTTCCTGAAACTTCTTTCTGCCTTTCAGACTAACAGCCTTGAGACAAAGAGTCAGTACATTATGCATTCAACAAATATTGAGTGAACTCTTACTCTGTGCCAGGCTTCGGGTTTAAAATACTGAACGTGGTCAGAAGCGCTTGTGGCTTGATTCTAGAGGTAGATGATTCTAAACTCGCTACCAATACCGACCTGTGGATGTAGTGGTCAGCTTTCCTGTAGCTAAGACACAATACCTGATACCCACAAGCGACAAGTCCAGAGGCTTACTTTGGTTTGTCATCTCACAGGTTTCAGTCCATGGTCAGGGACTCCAAGGCAGAAACTTCACAGCAGACGGGCATGGTGGAGCAGAACAACTTCACTATGGCAGCCGAGAAGGACAGCATAGGAGCAGCACCGGAGAAGAAGGGGAAAGGCATGAAGGCCAAGGTCACGCCCAATGACCCGCCCATACGTACCCGGAAGTTCACTGCTCCTATCCCCTGGACAGCTTCTGAGCAGATCAAGTTGACACAATGAAGTGGAACTCCCACAGCAGGGTTTTGCCACGCAATATCTTGCATTTTCTATTTAAAAAAATCAAGCCAAGACTGGGTGTAGCTCACCCATAGAGTGCTTGCCTACCATGTGTGAGGCCTTGGGCACACACACACAGTGGCACATACAGGTGTATGTGTGCCCGTCCATGTAAGCCATACGGTATTTGGGATAGGAGAATTCAAGTAGAAAAAAATGACCAGGTAAATCCTTTTGTTGAGGCATTCCCCCCTTTCTGGCTTTGCTCACTCACAGTTCTGTCCCAGATGAGTCTCTAAGGTCCATATTTTTTCCCTTCTTGCCCTTCAATAAGGCCCTGACAGAGCATTCCCTTTAGGAGTGTGCAGCAGCAAGCATCAAAGAACTCAACAGCAAAGTTTTAAATGACATGGGCATTAAACAATGAGGTGGCCTCAGTGTTTGCTCAGCTGCTCCGCTGTCGTCATCCTGCCTGCCTTTCTATCCCTCCCTTATAGTGTGTTGGTCCATGAATCAGTCTGCATTCAAGACAGGAAAAAGGAGGGAAAGGTAGCATCTCAGCTTGTCTCTAACATGAGAAAGAAAAATTTCTTAGAAGTCCCAAATCAGTTCCTTCTCTTCCTATTAGCCCCAGTTAGGTCACATGACTATATGAGCACTAGGAAGATTGGGAAATTCTGGTTTTGGATTTCCAGCTTTCACAATGGGGACAGTAAACGAAAGAAAGGGGTTAGCAATGCCTTGTGTAGGAATATAGCAGTGTTTTCCAGAAAAATAAATTTAGAGAGAAAGCATAGGACACCAGGCCAAAGGTTGTTCAAGCCATCTTAGCCTGGGAAATACAAAATATACTTGGGAAAAAGGGCGTGTTTCAGGCAAGTCCAAACATTGTGAGTTGGACCAAAGTTAGGCTAGTGTGGGAAACCCCAAGGATGGAAAGCCCCCCACTCCAGGAAAGCTTCAGTGTTCGTGTACGCCTGCAGGATCTGCAGCTCAGCCAGAAATATAGTACCAGGAACCAGAGGATGGGGATAATGTGGAGTGAGGGAAAGATGAGAGGTGCTGAGTTGAAAAAACGGCTTTCTTTGTTGTTAGGATTTAAATCTAGAGGAGGAACAGTTTCCACTGTTTGTTGATCACATAAGACCATTGACCTAGGACGTGATTTTGTCAGAAATAAGGATAGAGCTAAAAAGCAAAGTTCACTTTCCCATCACGTCTTTCCTTTTCCTAACCAGCTGAATTGTGTCTTTTACTCAAGTTACATAAACACTTGCTACCACCCTTATTATGAGTCAATATGTCTCGTTTGTGCCAGCTCATGGGGTTTTGAACTCCCACACATAGGAAGTTGGAAAGTGACAATTCAGTCAAAACAGAAGTTTGGCATCAACCAAGAGAAAGGAAAAAGAAAAACTCCAAAGTTTTGTGCGTCTCTGCACATGTGTTTGTGAGAAAACACACCCACACAGAATGTTAAAAGACCACGTTGGCCTGAATACACTCTAGACCTAGGTCTGTCCTTGTAGCTCTGACCACATTTGGATGTTTGAATTCAACAAATGTTTGGATTCCCACAGGCCTGCCTTTCATTTGGACATGTCAAGCCAAGTTTTTCTGTGAAGAGAATTCAAATCATCGTCATCCTGCTTATTGTGTTTAGAAACAATCTTGCTTAAATGAGCCCCAGCCTCTGCAACCTTCAGAACTTTCCTTTTCGTCCACTGACCTATTATCCATTTACACACCTGTCTTGCTCTCTAGCCATCCATCTACCTACCAGCCCACCCACCCACCCGCCTACCCATCCATTCATCTGTACATCCAGCTATTCTTCCGTCAAGTTGTGCACCCACCCTTCCATCCACCCATCCGTGAACACCTATTCCCTTCCTTGGGGCCTTCACCGTGCTGTCTTCTTCCTTGCCTAAGAGAAAAGCACCTTCTATCTGCTAATGTATGTTCATAGAATATATTTTCCCCAGAGAACCTTAAAATCTAGATTCAATTCCTTTTTGAAAAGCCCTCCATGGGCCTCCACTGAGACTTCACAGTATTATTTTCTGCCTTAATTCTGAAACTTATTTCTGTATTCTTCTGTTATTATGTGATAAATTACCCTCTACATTTCTTCATTGTCAAATGATATTGTACCTGTCTCTTGTGATTGAAATATTTTGCAATTTTTTATCTCCCCAAGTAAATTATAAACTCTGAGAAAAGAGAGATTGGTTTTTCCTTCTTTCCAGCTCATTCGCAGCTGGTCTTGACTAATGGTATGCAAATAGTAGGCACTCAGCAAATGTATATTCATTGATTACATGGACATCGTCTTCATCTGTGAAGTAGGGATAAAACTGGTGGTATAGCAATATTGGGAATTTTAACTGAGAAGATGCATACTGGTGACATGGGCTGTAATCCTAGCACTCTGGGAGACTGAGGCAGGAGAATAGTAAGTTTGAGCCCCGCTTGGACAACTTAATGACTTTGAAAGACCAAAATCAGAACTAAAAAATGGGTAGGGATGTAGCTCAGTGCAAAGGCTCTAGGTTGGATCCTCAGTAACTCAAAAAAAAAAAAAAAGCTCCTCAACTGAAGAGTCCTAAATATGTTAGTAACACTAACATTGATTTTATTTTTAATAAAAATAACATTTAATAACCATATGCTCTCTCCAATCTGAACTAACAAAGGTATAACCATGAAACACCATTTTAGTACTAGCAGAGTTACTGGACCCTATCCAAGGCAGCGGAGCTACAGGGTGGAAGAAACACAATCCCTGTCTTTAAGAAATTCATGTTTTAGCACAGAGGAAGAAGGATAAGTGCCGGCAATTGTATGTGTCTGAAGAAAGCAGAACATAGACACTAAATACTCAGAGATACTTGAGAGATCCTGCGATCCCACCTGGAGGGATGAGGGAAGAATTCACAGAAAGATTGTCACTTGAACTGAGCTTGAAAGATGAATTGAAGTACATTAGAGAAAGAGAAGAACGTCTTATATAAGAAACAAAAATAGAAGTGCAGGTGTGTCTGGAGTAAAGGAAGCAGGATTGTCAGGCGACAAGCTAATGTACCAAGGGGAGGGGGTAGAAGGCAGCGGCCAAAACCAGGGCCTGGCTCCAGAACCATGAGGCACCAGGGGCTCTGTGAGCCATACTAAGGAATGTTATCTTGGTTCCCATGATAGTGCAAAGCCACAGCGGAGGGAAATGATTAGATTTGTATTTCAGCTAAATGACTACCTTTGGCAGTGCTTTCGCTACAAATAACAGAAACCCAATTAAAACTGGCTTAGGCAATAAGGACAGGCATTTTCTCACCTAACTAGGAGTGTACAGGGAGGCAGGCTGCAGGCACAGCCTAGTCAAATTCCCACAAACCCATGCTCAATTTTCTCTCCACCCCGAAAACTCTTGTTATTGGCTTTCTTCCTGGGTGGGTGCAAAATGGTGGTTCCAGTAATACATCTAGGCACAACCATGTCCCAAACATCCGCCATGAAATCACCTCATGCCCACCTCCACCATGTCTCATGTAGCCTTGTGACAAGACAGAAGCACTTACCATGGGTTGGCTCAAGGTGGTGATTGGAGCCAAGGAGACAAATTGAGAAGACACTGCAGATAACTTGCATAAAGTAAGATCTGGATTAGAGATGTGTCTGGGATCATGAAGGAAGAGAAGGAAAAATCCAAGATACGTCTTGCATATGAAAAAAGAATTTAGCAACACATGACGTGTGAAAGAGACACCAGGCAGGAGTTGAGAAGGCGATAAGTTTCCGATCTTGGGTGACAGAGCGAGCAGAACCCTGTAGCTGGAGATGCGTGTCTCCAGCGTCCCTTCCAAGGCCTGTGTCATGAAGACTGAAAGTATGACAGAGAGGATTCACCCCGTGTGTCGCTCCCCAGGAGCCCCCAACTCCCAGAGTGGGGACATTGGTGTCACGCCTCCTGCTTCCCATCACTTATAAGCTAAGAATCTTCGGTAAATTACCTCATCTATGAAAAGAGTGTAATATTTCTTAACCCAGAGGTGGCTGTGTCCGGGACTAAGCAGAGTGTCTGTTATAGAAGGGCTGTCATGGAATGGGAAGGAAGGAAGCTAGACATGATTTGGTTAAACCAGTTAGGTCAGCTCACTGAATCTCAGTTTACAGGTCTGTCAAATGGAGAAAGCGCCTACACATGGGGCTTCTGAGTGAATTAGATTGGATAAATATGTCAGTTACTAATATGAAACATGACAGTTTTGGGCTTTTCAAGGGAGAGAGACAAAGGCCTTTTGTAGAGAAGCAGAAAACTCCCAACTGGAAGCCTAGCCCAGATGACTTAGACCCGGTCAATCAGATGTACAAGCTCCTGGGTTCTGAATAAGGGCGGGGGGGGAGTAAGTGAAAGAGGAGGAAAGGAGTGGAGGCGGAGCTAGGGGATCACAGCAGCAGGCGCAGGCGGAGGGGCTGGCAGTCCGAGGTCTGACTTCTGGAATTAAGGAAGAACCAGTTCCATTTGCTGTTCTTTGACTCCGAAGTGCCATTTTGTTCATGCTTGTTTGCTTCATCTGGCTGTGGGAGCTTCCTGAGAAATCTAGGAACTGCCTCAGTAGCCTAAAAATGAGAATTTTTTTTTCTGTGCTCATAACCCAAACTCTATGCAGAGCCAACCTAGCACCTAGCGTACACTGGGAATTTAACACTGGTCCCTTCTCCTGCTGTCTCCCTGGTCTCTCCTTCTCTGTCACCCGCTTTCTGTTCTAACCAAATTGTGGTACAACTGATGGGAGAGAAGCCTCGCCTTTGTAAAGAGAACATGAAGTCACGGCATTCCGTGACCATTTGCACCTCTCTTTCCCACAAAAGATACAATAAGCCTGAGAAAAGAGTGTAAGCCCCAAAGGAAGTTTTAAAATTTTTTTTTGAAGATTTAAGGGCAAACGAAGTCGCTCACTCAACCCCAAAACATGATGATCAGGAAATACGGAATACATAGAAGCAGGATTTGAAGGCACTGGGAAACAAGGTGACTCATTTGCATGATGATGTTCTTCTGGATTCTGTATAAAGCCGAGGTCCTACCTGACCAACTATTGAGAAGGAATATGAGAATGTAGATGATTATAAGAAAGGTTTGTTTCATTCATGAGTAATGAAACCATATCAGAAGGTAAAGAGGACATTAGGGGGTTTGGGGGAAGCCATCCTTACTATTTTGGGATGAAATTTTCCACTGGTTTCTGCAGAACATTGTGAGTATGACTCAGAGACAGACTATCGGCTGATTGTGTGTCTGAGGCCCACGGAGCTCATTTAGGCAGCGCGTTCCCGCCTACTAACCCATCCTCAGGATCTTCCCCCTGCAGGTTCGGCTGGCGTTGGCCACTCAGCCTCCACTTAAAGTCCTTCAGCAAGGAACGATCTAGCAGGACGACGTGGTGATGTGTTCACATTTGTTGTCTCCCTCATACATTTTCCCTTCTAATGGAAACCTCATGCTGCCAGGACACAACACGACTTAAGAGAGGAAGGTTTTATTTTAGCTCACAGTTTCAGGAAGTCTCTGTCCATTCATGGGTGGCCAGCAGTGGTGGAAGGGCACAGCAGAGGACAGCTGCCAACAGCATCTAAAGAGAAAGGATCAGGGCGGGGGTGGGGGGCGGGGGGGAGGTCTGGGCAAGAGTACATTTATCCTTGCAAGCCACCGCCTGTAACCTGCCCCCTCCCAATGAGGCCCCACCTCCTAACTGCAGGCAAAATCCACAGATATTCCACAACACCCAGACACCAGGGGCTAGCCTACGGCCATACCACCCTGAACGTGCCCAATCTCTCCAAATGGGGCTTTTGGGGGACGTCCCAGATCCATGGCACGACCCTTCCCCACCCAAACTCACTGTATGAAATCGGGAACTGCCAATGATGCTGTCTACCCGCCCTTGGCCTAACCAGTTTCATTAGACTCTTACTCTGAGAATTTGGACTTTAGGTGCAGTGATAACAAGACCATGAAAGAAAAGACAGCGCTCGTTAATTTCAACAGCTGCCATCTAGAATCCTAGATCCAGCTCCTGCTTCTGTCCTCCAAGGCTGTTTCCTCAGGCTTATCTCCATGATCTCCCCCAATTTCTCCAGTAATTTCCCCCATATATGTTAAACCGTCTCTGTTGTCTACAACAAAAGAACCCTATCTAGCTAGGCCTGTGTGCAACAGGCCTACAACCCTAACATCCTAGGAGGCTGAGGAGGAAGATCACCAGTTTGAGTCTGGCCTATGCAAGTTAGTGACTTATTGGTGAGATCCTGCCTTGAAATCAAAACCAAAAACTGGGATGCCGCTTAATGCAAGGGCTCTGGGTTTAATCCCTAGCAACGCGCGCGTGCGCGCGCACACATACACACACACACACACACACACACACACACACACACACACACACGTATGTATTAAAACATTACACAGTACACTATTCGAGTGTCCAATTTTTGGTTTTATGTATAAAGTTAAAATAAAACAAATTAATTTTAACAATAAAATGGCATAACTAAGCACATCTTCCCATATACTTCCTTTTATTGGGGGTCAAGATCTCACCACATTGGCCAGACTTGTCTCAAACTCTCGAGCTCAGATGCTCCTCCTACATCAGCCTCCAGAGTAGCTGGAACTACAGGTGTGTGTCACTGCATTAGGCTTGCTTCACATACACAAAATCATCTTTAGATTACTTACAATATTTTATATGATGTAAGTGCTATGCAAACAGTTGTTTTACTTTATTGTTTATGAAATGACAAAAAGTCTACCTGTGTTCAGTATAGATGCAATCTTTTTCCATTTGTGTGTGTATGTGTGTGCTTGATTGAATCTGCAGAGAGTTACCCTGAGGATTTAGGGCCATCTGTGTATCCTTTTCCCTTTTCAGTAGACTAGATCAGAGAAAAAATCCAAAGACTGGCCTTGCAAGGCCCCTAGGAGGGTGGCAGCTCCTCTGGGTGACTGAGGCTGGTCCCTGGGTAACTAGTGGGCAAGGAATAGTCACCCACCAATTACTTTAGTAAATAATCTTCATTGTGTTTGAAGCATTATTTTTTAAAAAGGACAGAGAGAGAGAGAGAGAGAGAGAGAGAGAGAGAGAGAGAGAGAGAGAGAGAGAGGAGAGAGAGAGAGAGTTCTGATTTACTGATTTAACACTTAACAGCAAAAGTAGCGATGCCTAATTGTTAGAAGAAAGGCCTACTTCTATCAGCTGTCTTACCAGGTCATTCCAGGGCTGCTTTCTGGAACAATACTTAGTCAATATTCTCTATCTGACAGCCATTCAGATACTTGGACACAACATATTTTCCTTTACTTGCCTTTTTAAAAAAATAACGAGTCATGATTTCTCCATAGCTACTTATCTAACATAATTTTCAGATCCACCAGCATCCTTGGGACCCTCCTCTGAGCTCTTAAAAACAAATGAAGAGTATAGTGGAGTCATTATTTGCCCCATCTCCTAACTTCATAAATGGTCCCATCAATGGTACTTTGTTAGAAATTTATTATTGTGTTATCAATAAAAACTAATCTTTAAAACTCACTGCTTCTTTGTCAGACATTATAGTTTGGATCTGAAACATTCCCCAAAGGCCTCATAGTTGGCTGCTGTGGACTATCTATGAATTTCACACACTGTTAGGAGGAGGGGCTTAGTCAGGAAGGCAGACTACTGAGGGTATGGCAGATCTCTGAGAGTGTGGCTTGGAAGAACATCCTCTTGTCCCACCTTCTCCCTGACACCTGGTTTCTTCTTCTTGTGATGCCTTGAGCAGCTGTTCTCCACCAGACCCCTCCTGCCATTACCAGCCACCCATAATGGACTGAGATCTCTGAAACTGTGAGCTAAAATGAGCCTTTGCTCATTTAGGTTGTGGTATCAGGTGTTGTGCCCCAGCAGTGAGAAAATGACTAAGACATCATACATGCAACACATAATCTTTATAGAAAATTAGAAAATGCAAATAAATAAAAGGTAAGAGAATTACCACCTATCCTCCCCATGACAATTGCTATAAGCACATTATTCTAGAAGCTCCCAGACTTTTTTCTCCAATGAATGTTATAAATTTAATTAGTGCTTTCTGATTGGACCTTTGTGATATTTACAATTTTTTGTATGTGGTCTTCTGCTTTTGCTTTGATACATTCTATACAAATGCTTTTTTTATGTACTTGTCTGATAATTGTTTCATAACCTGAAGGTAGAATCGCTGGGTCAACCTTTCAGACTCAAGTGTTCCTCCTTACATCAGCCTCTAGAGTAACCCAAACTACAAGGGTGTGTAGGCTAGTGCCTAGTGTGTACACTAGGCTCCTCCCACAAAGGAAAATCATCTTTAGATTACTTACAATATTCCACACAATATAAATACTATGCAAATAGCTTCTTATGGAGCTTTTAATTATTATCATCAAATTACTCTCCAGAAACCAATTTACCTCCCTAGCATCAGATTCCTAGAATGTTTACATGAGATCTTGCTAATCCCGGTATCTCTCGGCCTACAGAAATAATTGGTTTTAAGCTAACTGGAACACTAATTTTATTTATTTAAGTCTCTCATGTCCACCTGCTGATCTTATTACATTATGATTCAGTCAAGCACACGACCTCTTGTCCATTCTGGGTTTTGTGTAGTCTGCAATTCTGACCAATGACCTTGCTCTATTTCTAAAAGAGTTACAGGAAACACTGTTGTGACTGTTGGAAGTATTGTGTCAGCTTGATGTAACTGGGAAATGTCTAGGCAACAGCTTTCAGGTGTGTGCTGTTCACTGGAGGGCCAGAAAGTGGGGAAGGGGCACCCAACCCGGATGTGGGCTACCAACCTGGCAGCTTCAACTGAGCAACGGGAGTAAGGAGAAACACTTCTGCAGCCTCTTCCTGAAAAAGCTCTGGCCTTGCCTTGAGTCTGAGACTTTGGCTTGCTCCTGCCTTGTTCCATTCTTCACTTTGCAGATTTGCATCAGTCTCTGGTCTTCGCCTTGCCCTGCAGCAGGCTCACATCGGCTGTCCTTCTGGCAAGAATCTGAGTAGCACGTGTGCAACCAATTTAGACTCTTTCCTCAGACTTGTAAGCCCTCCAAATAAATTCCCTTGATCTCTATAAATTCTATTAACTCTTCATTTCTTAGAACTCTAACCAATTCAGATTGGACCTTACTCTATTTTTAAACAAGTTACAGGAAACACTGTTGAATACAGTCAAGAAGTGGGTGAGCCTCAAGGCAACCTCCTGGGTACGTCTTCAGCTTGAATGACAGCCATCTACAGACACAGCTCACTGTTCTGGTGGCAGACTACATCTCAACCATCCTTTCTTAAAGATCCTTGGGCCGTCCAACAATCGAGTAACCAGTGGTGCAGCAGCTGGTTGCTCCTAGTACAGCCAGCTCCTCCTTTGAGCGCCCATTGCCCAGGAGGTGTTGATGGTTCAACAATGATTATGTCATCCTTATATTCAAATACCCACCACCCAGCCAACACAAATGTCAATAGTTTGCTAGATATGCGTATTTTTTAAGAAAAAAAATATTTCAATAGGGCTGAAGACTGTTCCCACTTCCATCCACCCTCAGAGAAAAGCACATGCCATTCCCTTGAGTGTTGCACCTTCAATGCACTTGAGTGCATCCACAGATAATACACATCACTGATTTCTGCATTTGAAAATTTTACATTAGTACCACATATATGCAGTACCAATACTGACTTTATCCATAGTGTTTTTTGAGATGTAGACATACAAACATCTAGAAATTGAATTTGTCCATTTTAACAGTTTTTTAATTTTCCATTTTGGAAAAATTCCTACTAGCCAGGCCTGTACTCTCAGCACTCTTGGAAGCTGAGGCAGGAGGATCTCAAGTTTGAGTTCCTCCTGGGTAACTTAGTGTTGTAGTTTGGATCTGGAATGTGCCCCAAAAGCCTCACTCATATGCTTATAGACACTGTATGCTTTTGGGAGGTGGGGCCTAGCTGGAAGGGGCAGATGCTTACAGCCTGACCTGCAGGGCACAGGTTTGTTCCACTTTGGCTCCCAGTCTTGGATTCCCCTTCTGCCATGCCATGAGGTTTTCTGGCTCTGGCTCTGGCTCTGGCTCCAGCCCAGACCTTGGCCTCAGCTCTGGCTCCAGCCTTGCCATGTGTTTCAGTCATTTTCCAGTTTCTCATCAGTGGATGGACTGTGACCTTCTGAAACTATGAGCTTAAATAAATCTTCCCCCTCCCCCCACCAAAGTTGTGGATGTCAGGTATTCTGCCCCAGCAATGAAAATTAACTAAGTCAGAAGTTGGTACCAGAGAGGCAGGGTCGTTGCTTTGACTTTATCTGACATGGTTTAGAAGCAAAAGCCTTTGAAACTGGTTTGTGAAAGAAGTGTGGAAAGGCTTGAGATGCCTGTCAAAGAGGGACAGGAGTGCTCTAAACAGGTCTTGGTGGGAGATTCTAGTCGGAGCTCAGATCAGAATCCTGACAGAAGCATGGATCGGAAAGACTAGGCCTCAAGAAGTTTCAGGTGAGAAGGAGAACTGTGTTTGCAAGTGGTCCAAAAACCACGCATGCTACCCTCTGACAGAAAGTTTGCCAGAATTTCGCCTTTGTCCAGAGACTTTGTCTGAAACTGAGCGTAAGGGTGGTGAGCCTAAGCCTACTTAATCTAGTGGAGGAAATCTCAAGGCAGACCAAGGTTCATGCTGCTACATGGCTGCTGTTTATAGATTTTAACCAACTCTATGGCAAAAGGCAGGAAAAGTGGCAGAGAAAAATGATATGAAAAGTTTGCCATGCCAGACTAAAATGGCCTGCAGTGGTGGGGCCAAAAAGAACAGAGAAGTTAAAGAGATTAGTATTAAAAAGAGATCAACTACTTACATTTGGAACTATAAAAAAGATACCTTGAGGGCATCTCAAAAGTCAACATGACTGTACTCTTTACCAGCTCAAGGGTGGAGAGGCAAAAGATTTTGCTCTAAGAAGTGTACCTCAGGGCCAAAGAGGAAAATGTCTTCCATAGTGCAGCTGCCTGGAGTTCATCTATCTAAAAATATGGAGACCTCAGCAGTGTTTGTCCAAGGGGGTCAGACTATTGCTCAAGCCAGCAGTGGACCTTGGTGACATCCATGTGGTCTTTACCAGCTTGCAGAGTACAGGAGTTGTGGGTTCATGGAGGCTTTCACCCAGATTTCAGAGGAAAACCTTAGAGGCCAGGCAGTGTGCCTCCAGGAGGGAAGCACGTGAAGTTATAAAGGAGAAGCCTGAGATGCAGTGGAGAACTCAAAATTTGGAGAAGCCAAGAGAATAGATTGTTCCCTAAGAAAGGCCATGGGCTGTGGGGAGTGCCATCCCAGTGGAGAGAAGATGGAGGCTGCAACCAGCAGGGGTTCTGTAGAGTCAGGGCCACCCCAGCCCTATGGAGTTCATAGCTCGTAATAGTTTACTGTGAGTTCTGGACTCAGAGCTACAGGATTTAACCCTTGTCCTGCTGGGTTTAAAACTTGTCTTGGTGTATCTTTAACCACCTATTCCTCAACTTCAGGAAGGGGAATGTCTACCCTGTCCCTTTGGATGTTGGAAGTGCTTAACTCTCTGGTTTTCACGGGAGCTCACGGCGGAGAGTTCACCTTGCAACTCAGAGGAGACTTTCGACTTAGACTTTTTAGCAGTGCTGAAACTGTTAACACTTTGGCAACTCTTAGAAAAAGAACTGAGTACATTTTGCACAAGGAGGTAGACATGAGTCTTTTGGGTGCCAGGGGCAAAATGTTGTGGTTTAGAGTATCCCCTAAAAGTCTCATGTGCTTATGGATAATGTGTACTGTTGGGAGGCAGGACGGAGCTAAAAGGGGCAGATGCTTGGGGCTTGACCTGGAGGGGCATGTGCTTGTTCCACCCCGGATCCCAGACTTGACTTCCCTTTTCTTCCATGCTGTGAGGATCTCTGGCTCCAGGCCTGGCTCCAGCCCTGGCTCCAGCCCTGCCAGGATATTCCACCCTTTCCCAGCCTCCCACCAATAAGTGGACTGTTACCTTCTGAAACTATGAGCTAAAATAAATCTTTCCTCCCTAAAGTTATGGATGTCAGGTATTTAGTCTGGGCAAGGAGGAAATAACTAAGACACTTAGTGAGACTCTGTCTCCTAATTTACAATATAAAAAATAAAAAGATCTGGAGAGGTAGCTCCAGGGTAGAACGTCCCTAAGTTTGATTCCCAGTACAAAAAAGAAAAAAAAAAATGTGTGCTATGAGACAATTAGGCTGGTTCCACAAAGAGCTCTGTAATAAATGCCACCCAGTACAATACCTTATGCATATATTCAAGAGTTCCTAGAAAGACAGGCAACACACAATAGAACTGCTGGCTCGAATAATATAAGCAGCTTCGAATTCGTGTTACCTGCTTGTACTACAAGATAGCCTATCAGTTCCAATGACTACTTCTGCCAGCACTAACCACATGAGTTTCTTTTTCCCACAGTTTCATCATCATTTAGCATTGTCAGATTTAACTAAAAATTGCCAAACTTTTATGAAACAATTCAATATTTTAGTTAGTAGCTCCTGAATATTACTGGCAGTGGCAATTGTAAGAATGAGAGTTTCCTAGAGAAACAGAATCAATAGAAAGGTTGTGTGTAATGATGCAAGAGGATTTATTAGGGTTTCTTTCCTCAGTTTGCTGGCCTACATGTCAGTCAGCCACAGACACACCCTGAACTGTGCTCTCCTAATCCATTGGGTGTTTCTTGATCCATTCAATTTGAAATGTGACCAACAATCACAGGCATCTTCTCACAAAATTATCGGTTACTTTGAATTTCTACTTTTGTGACACTTACATTCCTATCTGTGGAAGCCGTCCTCCAAGGTGGCCCCTGTGGTCCCTGACTTCTGAAGCTCATACCCTTGTGTGGCTTTGTCTTAGTTACTTCTTTGTTGCTGTGACAAAATACCCAACATCTGCAATGTAAGGGGAAGAGAGACTTAGTGAGCTCGCAGTTTCAGAAGGCCTCTCACACACGCCGATTCACAGGCAGCCGGCATTGGTGAAGGCACGTGGCAGAGACTGTAGAGCTGCTCACCCACTACAGACAGAAGCCAAGTGAATCTGGAGCAAAGCTGATAAGCTTTCCCAGACAGAAGCTGCAACAAGGTTTTGTCTTTCTTCCTTTACTTAGCTCAGGCTGTGAGCTCAGAGCCCCACACCTAGGGTGGTTGCCCCTCTCCCTCCATATCCCCACGGTGGGCAAGTAAATAAGAAACCCCTGAAAGCTCTGCCCCAGTCTCAGCAAGTTGATACATTCCCTCCAGGTCAAACCCCAAACATGCCCCCGCTTCCAGCAAAGCTCTGCCTCCCGTTAATAAAGTTTCAAGTACATGAAGCTTTTGGGGGACACTTAAGATCCAAACCACAGAAGACTTCCTTCCACATTGTGCCCGTCAGTCTGTGAGTTCAGTGGCCCGTGGCGTAGGCGTTCATGTGTCACTTATGAGATTGGCTATAAAAGGCACTGTGGCTACTGCTCCGATCATTCCGTCTCTGAAATACTCAATCCTGGAGAAACCAGCTGCCACACTGGGAGCAGCTCTGAGGGGATGCACTCCTGGCAAGGAACTCAGGCCTCCCACAAACAACCAGCAAAACTATGGCCTCCAAGCCAGGCAGGTGTGGTGGCATGTGCCTGTAATCCCAGCCCTGTGGGAGGCTGACACAGGAGGATCGCAAGTTTGAGCCCAGCCTGGACAACTTAAAGAGATCCTTTCTCAAAATGAAAAATGAAGATAGGGCTAGAAATGCACTTCAATGTGAAGGCCCCGGGTTCAATCCCTAATACATAAACACAAAAAAAGGAAGGAAGGGAAAAGGGAGGGGGGAGAGAGACAGAGAGCAGCTACGTGGGTAAACTTGGAAGTGAATATGATTTGTAGCTGAACCAACATCTTGGGTGCAACCTCACAAGAAACCCTAGAACCACCCAGCAAAAATGACACCAAGTTCCTTATGCACTGCAGTATTATAAATCTTCATTACTTATTATTGAACTACTAAGCATTGTAATATTTTATGAAGCAACAAATAACTAAAAACATTTTAGGCATTTTTCTATTGTATTGTTTTTCTCTTATTAATTTATAGAATTTTTTAAAAATACTGTAGACATTAATCTCTTCTAGTTACAAGGAGCATCCACATATCTTCTCGCAACTTTGGCCTATATCTTCACTTTATTCATGAGTCATTTTTATGTAACAAAGATTTAAAACACGTTATAAAATTTACCAGCTTTTCCCTATATAATTTAAACTTTTTGCATCTGATTTATAAAAGTCTTTATCATTATCTTGCTATTAAAAAAAGTTTTGCTGGCTTGGAGTGTAGGTCAGGGGCCTCATACTTGCCTAGCATGTATGACATCCTTGGTTCCAACCCGAGTGACATACACACATACACACACACTCACACTCCTTTATTTTTCCTTCAGTATTTTATCATTTATTCTTACAGTTTAGTTCTTTAATCGATCTGAAAATAGTAGTTGAATTGATCTGGCCAACATTTGCTTTCCTCACATTGTTCTCACTTACTGTTTCAATAATTTCTTGTGCATGTTTCAGTTTAAAGATTTGCTCTTAGTCCTGCCAAAGACCAAGGCACGACCTCATCAGCTCAGGTCACTGGCACTGTCACCATATTCTGACACAATGGCTGTGTCTCTTCTTGCTTTTTTAATTGCTCCAAATATTGGGAGAGGTTGTGGACACTAGTCATCCCATGAGTAGATCAGCATTGTTAGTCTAGTCGCCATCCTGGGAAGACCTCATCCTCAAAAATATTTGTACAAGCAGAGACTGTTCTTCACGATATAAATTGATCATCACGTGCTGGGATTCTAAGGTCTCCACTGAAACTTATGCTGAGATTTAATACCTACTATGAGATATTAAGACACTAATAACTTAAAATCCAAACATTCCAAGAAGCTCAAGGAAACAAGAGGATCGCCAAGTTTGAGTTCAGCCTGGGCAATTGGCAACTCAGTGAAATCCTGTCCAAAAATAAACAAAATAAAAATAAGGGCTGGGAATGTGGCACAGTGCAAAGGCCCTGGGTTCAAGCCCCAGTACCATATACAAACGCACAGTAGAAACTTCATCTTAGTACGGTGTTTGGAGGTGGAACCCTTGGGAATTAATTAATGTTAAATATGGTCGTGAGAGTAGGTACCGAATTCAGGGAGGGGGCAGTGGCTACAGCAAAGAGAAGAGAGATCTGAGCTAGGGTTCTCTGTCTTCCCATATGATAGTCTGTGCCATCTAGGGAACCTTGCAAAGTCCCCGCCAGCAAAAAGAATCTTGTCAGATGCCACTGTCTGATCTTGAACTCCCCAGCCTTCGGATCTCTGAGCTGAACCAAGGCTTATTCTTTACAACCACCCACCTTGGTTAGCAAAGGCAAGTAACAGAAGACATTGCACTTAGCCTGCCTCTTTCACTGTGCCGATGTGGACACGTGACCAAGGATCTACCAATCAAGACATGTACCCCTTGGTCTCTGAATTGAGACATGATTGTCCAAAGAATCAACTGCAATGACAGAGCAACGACTTTTAATCTTTAGTGCCCAGAAAAATTATCTTGGAGCCTTACTGAAAATCAGAGTGCTAAGTCCCAACCCTGGGCAGTCTGATTCAGCAAGTTTGGGGTGGGCCGTGAGAATCTGCACGCTTAAAGTGTTTCCAGGTGATGTAAAAGCTCCTGGGTAGACACTTTGAAGAGAGAGAGCAGCCTCTCCAAGGAGCTGAGCATAGGGAGGATGAGAATGGAGTACTAGGACAGCACAGCTGCTATTGCAAACAGCTGAGCTAATTCTGTGGGAGGAGCTGGGACCTCTTGCCTGACTGAGTAGCTGACGCCATCAACCCCCAGGACCCACAGCAATTCTCCAGCTTCCTTTACTGATTACATCACCCAGCTTAGTTTCTGTTGCTTGCAGCTAAGAATACTGGCTGATGCAGGAGCCATCATGCGTTCTTTTAAGACTTCCTCTGAGACCCTAACTATTCTTAACTGTATTCCTAATATTACTTTTTCAAATTTGCACCATTGCTTTGAGTCTCTGGGATTTATATCATTTAATTCATCTTTGGTCCATATCTGTAAAAATATATTTATATTCCAATAGTTCATGGTGCTTACTATAAACATCTTCAGAGAACATAGAGAAGCTCAGGGAAGCAAACTGAAACTCATCTTTAACACCACCACCAGAGACAACCACAATCAACGTTTGGTTATGTGACCGTTTTTTCTACATACACGTACACTGCTTACATGTCTGCGACCATGCTGCATGTTTCGTTTTATAATTCCCCTCTCCTATTCATTGCAACAACACAAGCAAACACTTTTCTTTTTCAGAAAGCATCCCACAATCTGGTTTATTATTTGGACGTAGCATCTAGCCTAGAATGTACTCTGATTTATTGAGCTTAACCCTGATGGTTTACTAAAAGGTTGACTCAAATTGCTCACCATTCTAAATAATTCTGCCAAAGTCTGGCTCAAAAAGGCCCTTTGTGAATAGGTTAGCAATTCCTCCAAGAGCCTCTCCAAATTCTCATTCCCTCGTTCAACAAATAACTCGGGAGTGTCTACCATGTGTCGCTCTCTATTCTATTTTTGGGGGGTAAGGAACCAAATAGACAAAACTTCCTACTTCCTTTGTAGTTTCCATTACAGCGGGGGGAGTAGTAATAATACCACATGTTAATAACATGCACACAAACATACAATCTACTAATAATGGACCAATAATACAGACTAATGATGGCAGCTACTATTTTCTAAATGGTTACCATCTGCCGGGCATTACGCTAAGCCCATTATGTGCAGTTACTCCTCAAACCCTGTTATCATTTCTCTCTTTCAGAAAAGGCCACTGACGATTTAATTTTCCTGTACCCCACCATTAATGAAAACAGCCCTGGTATTGAATCAGTTCAATCTGACCCTTCTCCAAAGCCTATGATCTTAGTGGATGGAACAAAGATAGAGATGGCATCACAGATGAGACCTTGTTTTAATCAAACACATGGACCAGAACCTGTACAAGTCAAGGAAATGGACCAGAACCTGGGTCTGTCAAGCTCCACTTCAGCTGTAGACTGAGAAGGAACCGACCACCCCCCACCTCCACACATTCCTCACTTGAAACCACAGGCAATGTACCTTCTACCTGTTGAAAATACCAGATCACATTTGTTGAGGAGAAAACAGAGAGAGTGAACCCAGCATGAGATCTGTAAAAACACTGAAGGAAAACAAATGTGTGATGGAGCCTAGAGGGAGAAGAAGCGTCAGCCACATCAGTGGAAATGCCCTTGTGCTCCTATGGGGCACAGGAAGATATGACCTTTCAAAACACGAAGTCATCAGGCAAAAGCAGATGCAGATGAAAGGCAACAGATTGTGATAAATAAAATTAGCATTATAAGGGTGATAAAGAACAATTGAAGGGAAATTGAAAACAAAAGTCAGATGAAAATTTGCAACTCCCTCACAGAGAATAGAAATGAGGCTTCCCAATAAAATAGGCAGAAAATATCCTGTTAAAGAAGATATGGCACAACTGGAACTTTTGTACTCTCCTTATGGAAAAGAATTCGACACTAGCCACTACCACTTGCAGGTGGCCACACCGTGCTGCGACCCCAGGTAAAGGATGGAAAGCCGTGGTGCTAAACTTTGACGAACACTAGAATCCCTTGCTTTTTAAAATCAGATGCCCAAGTGGAACGGTGGCACATGCCTATAGTCCCAGCAGTCGGGAGGCTGAGGCAGGAAGATCAGGGTGGGTTTGAGGCCAGCCTGGGTTATGTAATGTGTTCAGGACCAGCCTGGACTACAGAGTGAGACTCTGTCTCAAAAATAAATAAATAAGAAAGCCAGATACCTGGGTTAGACCTTATGCTAATTGTATCGCTTACAAATTGTTTCTAAGGAGCGTCACATGTTCCATATAAACCCTCTACAGTGGAAAATGGACCTGACACTATATTTACCCAATATGTATTTTCAATAATTTAATACAAAAAAGAGCCTCAGGTGATTTGACCAAGCAACCAAGCTTAGGAATGACTGCTCCGGAGACACCCTTGAGCGTGGACACTGAATGAAATTGCTTGGAATGTTCTCAGCAGCATTCTTTGCTTGCTTTATGGTACTGAAGTTCGATCTCAACATCTCCATCCCCAGCCAATTTTTATTTCTGGTTTGAAATTGCCAACCTTGACTCAAACTTGCAATTCTCCTGTCTCATCCTCCGAGAGTGCTGGGGTTAGAGATCTGTGCCACTAGGCCTGGCTTATTTTGTTTATAATTGCAAGAACCCAACAGTCTTCCATTGTCCACAGGAAGGATTCATACTGTGTAGCGTGTGCACACAACGGAATAGTACATCACAATGAAAAAGAATCGATTGCGGTCACAGCCACCAGCAAGGATGAATCTCACAAACATAGCTGTGGGTGGGGGCAACTCACAAGAGAGAATGCACAACGCGACTTCACCAACCTACGGGAGAACTCCGCACAACTCAATACGTACAAGGTACATGCATCACACACTTGTCGCCGCACTACAGAGTAATGGGAAGGAATGATGATCGCGAGACACAGGGCAGTGGGTGCCAGGCAGGAGGAGAGAATTCTGAGATACGATTTTGTTCAGTTGCTTAAGCTGATGATGGTGGTTTATGCATTAAATTCGTGCACAAATATTAATATTATTTTTTCTGTTTTAATTATTTAACTCAGTGTTGAAAAAGACAGGGACTACAGGAAGAGCATAACAGTTAGCATGCTTGCTTAGCAAGTGCCAAGGTCCCGAGTGAGATTCCCCATCACCACAGAACAGCTGGGAGTTGTGGCATATGCCTGTAATACCATCACGCAGGATGCTGAGGCAGGAAGATTGTTGTGAGTTCAAGGGCAGTCTGGGCTACACAGTAAACTCAGGACCAGCTTGGACTACAAAGCGCAAAAATAAAGATGTCAACTTCTTCATTTGTTCACTAGTTGTCAATGTTCAAAGCAAAAGGACAAAAGCTTCATAAAAATTAATACAGCTGTGGAAGACAAGAAAGGCCATATCATATTTTCTGAGTGTAATGCAAAGAAAAGTAGAAAACTGGGCCCGGTGGCCACAGGCCTGTAATCCCAGCCCTCCAGGAGGCTGAGGCAGAAGAAATGCAACTTCATGCACAGCCTGGGCCATTTACTGACTTAGTGAGACCCTGTCTTAATATAAAACATAAAAAGGGTTGCAGATGAAGCTCAGGATGAAGGCCTTGGGCTCAGTCCCCAGTACCACACACACACACACACACACACGCACACACACACACACACACGCACACACGCACACACACAAGAAGAGAGAGAGGGAGAATTGACATCTCATTTCTAATTTTAATTTATATAATCTTAAGTATGGATACAAACTTCCCATGGCATAAGCCATTAAAAAGAAACAGCCCTAAGTCCAAACTGTAAATGACAACATCAGGGTTGCTGTGCAAACTTGTTAGGATGGAGTCGCTGTCGCTCTTTGCTCATGGCCTTGGCGAGCTCCTGAGGTAAATTCTTATAAGTAGAATTATTGACACACAGCGGATGCTCATGAGCTGTCGAAGGCACCACAGAAAATTCAGTGTAAGTGTGCACCCAATGTCAGAGATTATTATTTAATGTAGAATACCCCAAATCACTTTTTATTTCTTTTTACTATTTTCTTTTAACATAATTAACATATTTACTTGTATAATAGTAAGAACAAGTGTAACTTTGTAAATACAGTATCACGTGTAATTGCAGCTGAGCCCGTGACACAGAAGCCAATAATCCCCATACTCTGGGAGGCTGAGACAGGAAGATCCCAGGATTGCAGTCTGGGAACTTAACAACTTAGTGAGGCCATGTTTCAAAATCAAAAATAAAATGGTCTGGGGATGTAGCTCAGTGTGAAGGCCCTGGGCTCCATCCCCTGTACCATAACCAAATAAATAAATAAATAGTAATTGCAGCAAAATCTAAGAATTTTTCTGAATCTTCCCTGGAAAAGCTCATACTCAATGAGAAGAGCTTGGCTAAACTTTAAAAGACTCAGCTAAATAAGATCTCTCCTCCCAGGCCAGAGCCTCACAGTTCATGGACTTCACTACAGTAGCTGGCCCTAATCTCCGCCTGCTATTCCTGCCCTTGTGTTGTTGCCTCACGATTGTATGAGTGATGGTCACTGAAACCGGCAGAATGTGGCAGAGGTGGCAGTATGTGTTAAGGTTTGGATCTGAAGTGTCCCCCAAAAGCCTCGGGTATCTGGATGTTGTAAAATACCAACGGAACTGGCTTCTAGGAGGTGTTTGGAAAGGTTTGAAGATGGCTAGAGAAGGTTTAGAACTCTGTGAGGCAAGCTTGATGGGAGAATCTGTCAGAGCTCAGGAGACCAGAATGCTGAAAGAATGTGGATTGGAAGGGCCAGGCTCAAGAAGTTTCAGATGGGCTGGGTGTGGGGGCACATACCTGTAATCCCAGTATGTAGGAGGCTGAGACGGGAGAATTGTCATGAGTCCAAGGCCAGCCTGGGAGCCATAGTGAGTTTAGGACCAGACTGGACGTCAACAGCAAGACCCTGTCTCAGGAAAAAAAAAAAAAAAAATCAGATGGGAAGGAAGACTTTATTGGCAATTGGTCTAGAAACCATGTGTGTTACTTTCTGGGGGGAAAAAAAGCGTGTCAGCATTTTGCCCTGGACCAGAGACTTTGAAGCTGACATAAATAGTTGTGGACTATTTAATCTGATAGATGAAATTTCAAAACATCCTAATGTTTAGGCTATTACGAAGATACTGTTCACAGCTGCTAGCCAGCTCTGCACTGAGAAGCAAGAGGAAATGGAAGATGTGGTTGTTAAAAAGATTGGCACTAAGAAGCCAAGTACTTGCAACCATGACTGTGAAAAGGATATTTTGAGGGTATGTCAGGAATCAACAAGACACCACCCTTTACCAGCTGAATAGCAATGCAAGAAGATGTGAAAGATAAGCCTACAGTACAATGAAGACCCCCAAAATTTGGTATTATGGTTTGGATCTGCAATGTCCTCCAAAGTCTTAGGTATTTTTGGATGTTATGGATTATCTATGGAACCATGTGCTGTTAGGGGATGGGGGCCTGATCTGGAGGGGTGGATCACGGGCGTGCGGTGGATTATAGATGTGTGGTGGAAGACAGGTGGTGTAGATTATAGATTACAGGTGTGTGGTGGATTAAGGGTTTAAACTTGGAAGAAGTGGGACACTGAGACTGGGCCCAGAAGGGGCAGATCACTGGGACAGGACCTGGAAGGTTGTGTCCTTCCTTCTGGGACAGTGACTAGAAGGGTATAGGCTACTTCCCTCCGTCCTTCCTTCTGGGACAGGCGTGTGGATTAGGTTACAGACATGTAGTGGATTATAGATTACCGCAGTGTGCTGAGGGCTTAAACCCGGAAGAGGCAGATCTCTGGGACAGGACCTGGAAGGATAAATGCAACTTCCTCCCTTCCTCTGGAAACTGCAAGATTTGGTTATTATCCTGATGGGTTTTCTTCCTGTTTTGATGTGATTGCTATCTATCCTCCCTTTTTACCCCTCCTCCTTTCTGTCCTTCCTGTCTCTCAGAAGGGAAGTGTTTGCCTTGTGTTATTATATGCCAAAAGTGTTTAACTTTTCTTTGACTTTCACAGAAGCTTGCAGCAGAAAGTTCACCTTTCATCTCAGAGGAGAATCTGGACTTGGACTTCTAACAATGGTAAATCTGTTAGGACTCTATCAACTCTAAAAAAAAGACTAAATTCATTTCACATAAAGAGGTGAATGTGAGTCTTTTGGGACCAGGGAGGAATGCTATGATTTGGATCTGGAGTGTCCCTCAAAGGCCTCATGTATCTGGGGTTGTAAAATACCATGTGCTGTTGGGAAGTGGGGCTGGTCAGATGAACCACAACACCGGGGCCTGACCCAGAAGGGGCAGATTACAGGACAGGATCTTGAAGAATAGCTCCACCCTTCCTCCCTCTCTCAGCTTCTTGTCCACTCTGCTGTGGGCAGCCCGTCTCCTGCTTGTCCTCCTGTGATGTGCCACTACCACTGCCTGCCGCCCATGTATGGACTGTGATCTTATGAGACTGTGAGCTAAGATATATCTTTTGTCCCTTAAACTGTGGATGTCGGGTATTCTATCCCAGCAATGGGAACATAGCTAAGATACTATGTGTTAGGGCTCAGATACGGAATGTCCTCCAAGCCTCGTGTTTAGAAGGTAAGACAATCATGGGAGTTAATCCACTTGATTTCCTGCATTGTTGAGAAGTGGGACCTGGTTGAAAGGCGCAGATTACTGGGGCTTGACCCAGAAGGGAATGCAAGAGCTCTGCCCTTTCTCTCTCTGCTTTCCATTGCATGCTGTGGACAGCTTTTCTCCAGTGAGGCCTCCACCTGCCTTTCTATTATTGCAGGCTGCCCACAACTGGACAGGGACTTGAAACTGTGAGCTAAAAATCAACCTTTCCTCCCTTAAGTTTTGGGTGTTGGGTATTATATCCCAGCAATGAAAAAATAACTGATACCACGTGTCACATCTGAGATGGAGTTATAAAAGACACTTTGAAGCTGAGTGTCATGGTGCACACCTGTAATTCCAGCACCAGGGAGGCTGAGGCAGGAGGACTTCCATGAGTTCAAGGTCAAGCTGAACTATGTAGTGAGTTCAGGAGAAGCCTGGTCTACAGAAACACAGAAAGAGACCATGTCTCAAAAAAGACACCTGGATTCAAGTGCATTGCTCTCTCTCTCTCTCACATCAGCCATGTTGAGGGCATGTCATGTCATGAGAAGCCTTAGAAGCAGCCCATACAGTAAGGAATGAAGCCCCCAGTCAAAGGTCCTGTGACAGCCCCATGTTGGAAGTGGAATTCCAGCTTCAGTGGTGCCTTGAGATGATACGGCCATACCCGAGACCCTCTCTGTGACCACATCCAAGACCTTGGGCCAGAAACACCAGCTGGCCACGCTGAATTCCAGATCTTCACAAAATACATGAGTTAAGCATTCATTGATCCAAGAAAATATTAAGTCTTAAGATAATTTGATTAGTCACAAATAGTAACCAGTGTGTGCCCATCCAAACCAGGTTAGTGAACTTTAGTGCCAGGAAAAAGCAAGAATAAAGGGGCGAAGAGGAGAAATGGGACAAGGAGTCTTCTTTAGGAGGGAGCAGAGTTCCTGATGAAGTCACATGCAGTATGGGGCCTTGACCCACTCCCCCAAATGTGGGGGTCTCAAGTGGAACAGATGCCTCTGAGGTAAAAAAAAAAAAAAATAAAGATAAAAACAAAGCAGAGCTGGAACCTGAGCGTAAATGCTCTTGCTTGCTGGAGTCACATTTCTGAGAGGTGGCAACTCAAAGGGACACAAGTTGAGGGTTATATAAGCAGATATGGCACAGCCGGGCACAGAGTGCCACCACCCTTTTTCTGGACATCACAGGAGAGGAGAGGAATGTGTCATCCTCAGCAATATGGGCTGACCCAGGAGAGCCAGGCCACTAGAGGAAGAGAGGAGGTCTCCAGGTGGAGGCAGGGCTCAGTGATCAGCATGCTTACCTAGCACACATAAGGCCCTGGGTCTGACAGCCCAGCAAGACATAAAAATGTGCCAGATGTGATGACCTGTAATCCCAGCACTCAGGAAACTGAGCAGGAAGATGACCATGCCTGGGCTCACAACATGGCAGCAAGCTGCCCTCAAAGTGGCTGATGTGAGTAAGAGAGAGAGAGAAAGAGAGAGAGAGAGAGAGCAGTACACATGAATCCAGTCCAGGTGTCTTTTTTGAGACTCTGTCTCTCTCTCTCTCTCTCTCTCTCTCTCTCTCTCTCTCTCTCTCTCTCTCTCTCTCTCTCTCTCTCCCTCTCTCTCTCTGTAGTCCAGTCCTTCCTGAACTCATTGTGTAGTTCAGGACCAGCCTGCATACAGAGTGAGACTCTGTCTCAGAAGGAAAAGAAAAAGAATGAACAAAAGAAGAAAGAAAGAGGAACAAAAGGAAGGAAGGAAGGAAAGAAGGAAGGAAGAAAGAAAGAAAGAAAGAAAGAAAGAAAGAAAGAAAGAAAGAAAGAAAGTCAGTCTTGGCTGGGTCTTTTGGTATAGGCCTAATCCCAGCACTCGGAGAAGCTGAGGCAGGAGGATCATGAGTTCATGTCCAGCCTGGGTAACTTAGTGACTTAGAGAAACCCTTAGAGAACTAAAAATGGGCTGTCAATGTAGCTCAGTTTGAAGGCCTTGAGTCTGAGCCCCAGTTCCACAAGAAAGGGAGGCAAGGTCTCCAGCTAAGTTGGAGTACTGAGACTCTAAAAATTTGACTATTGCCTTGGAGGGGCCACCTGACCTGGTAGTTTGGTCCAAGATGTACCACTTGAGTCATCAATGATACCAAATATGACATAAGAGTCAGTGCTCCCCAGGGGACACAGCCAAGCACACAGGACTTCCCAGGTAGTGACTTAGTACACAATACCCGACACCCACAAGGTAAGAGAAGAAAGGTTTATTTTAGCTCATGGTTTCAGGAGGTCTCAATCCATTCATGGGTGGCTGGCAATGACCAAGACCTAGTCAGAGAGAAGCTGTCCACAGCATGGTGGACAGGAAGCCAAGGGAGCAAGGGAGGGTAGAGCTAGTGTACGCCTGCCGGGGCCAGACCCCCCGTGTTCACCCTTTCCAGCCAGGCCCCACGTTTGAACAGCACATGGAGTCCACACGTATTCTACTACATCCAAACACATGGGACTCTTGGGAGACTTTCCAGATTCAAACCACAACAGGCAGAGATGTGTGGCCTGGAAGAGAAAGGAAAGGCCTTCCTTCTCCATGTCCCGTAAGGGCACTCAGGAGTTGGCCCAAGAGGCCACAAGGATGAGGGGAAGGCCCTCAAGCAGCAGGGCTGATTCCAAAGCCCAGGCTTAGAGCAGAAACCCAAGCCAGATGGAAACGGAGGATAAAAACACCTCAATGTCATGAAATAAACTATTTTAAACTGAAAATGACCGGAAAGGACTGATATTTATAAGATTGGGCTAACTTCACTTTTTCCACTGGTGAGGATCCATAGGGGTTTTTTAGCCAAAAGGAAGTGAGTTACAAAAATAAAGCGACCTTCCTGAGCAACCTTCGCTATGTGGAGACTCTTTCAGTGGCTAGCAAGCAGGCAGCGAGAGCTGAGCTGTGCGCTCGGCCTCTTTTTTGAATGTTCACTTGCCCAGAATCCCACTCTTCCAGACCTGTCATGGCAGGCCTATAATCTCGCCTATAATCTCAGCACTCTGGGAGGCTGAGGCACGAGGATCCCACCTTTGAGCTTAACTTCAGCTACTTAGTGACTTAGCAAGACTCTGTCTCCAAAATAAAAAATGAAAAGGGACTGGGAAAGTACCTCGATACAAAGGCCCAGAGTTCTATCCCTAGTGCCCCGTACATATATACACATGTACGCTCTCACACACACACATACACAAGACCAGTCACACTTATGAACACAGGTATTTTTTTAACTATTTGACAATTTCCTACCCTTTGCACATATGATTGCTCCTTAGCCTCCAGATTAGAGAATTTTCTGTGATGATGGGAATGTCCTCTATACATCCTTCCCAGTAAATAGCTGCTGGTCACACGTGTCTACTAAGGAACTGAATCTTAAACTGTATTAAATTGCGAATACTGTACACGTGACTAGCTGCCTGGGTCTGGGACTACCACGATGGACTGTGCACTTCTAGGTGGAGTTAGGCATCTATATTACACTACAGAACTCTGGGAAACTTGATTTCCCAACTCCTGCATACATCTTTTTTTCTCTTGGTTTCCTACTAGGAACTCAAAATTTCAACCAAAGTTCCTGATGCTTCCCATATCATACACTTATTCTCTAAAATTTGAATAACATGTGCAATAACATTGACAGTAATGTTTACATCTGGAAATTTTGAGTCCAAATTGGATATCTGGTGACATGAAGGGACTACTACAAATCCATGCTGACAAGGCCAGCCTGGGCTCCATAGTGAGTTCAGGACTAGCCTGGACTACAGAACAAGACCCTGTCTCAAAAAAAAAAAAAATTTTTTTTCATGCTGAGCCAGGCCCAGTGGCACAGGCCTATAATCCCAGAACTCTGAGAGGCTGAGGCAGGAGGATTGTGAGTTCAAAATCAGCTTGAGCAATAAGGCTTCATTTCAATAATAAATCAATGCAAAAATATTTAACAAAATGGGAAAGTGATCATGTTATTAACTAAGTGGAAGGGGAAAAAGAGGAAGCTACGAAAAATGATAAGTATACACTCTAAAGAAGAATTCACGTATGTGGAGAGGAACCCAGAGCTCAGCAGGCCAGAAGGCTGGGTTCAAACCTAGGTCCTACCTCTAACCTGGCTACATGATCCCAGAGAATTCCTTTTAATTTTTGATAAATGTTTTCTTCTGTACAAAATAAAGATCACATTCTCCGAGACCTCTCAGGTTGTGGTGGCGATTCACAATGACTCTTTCTGTAGCACTTAGCCAGCACCTGGCGCACACCGTGAACCCAGTCACTTATCTTTGGAGAACAGATGCAGGAGGGGTTGCTCTCACTCCGCTGTGTTACCCAATTTTCCACACAAAAAGGATGCGCTTGTTTTATATTCAAGGGATGAAATGAAAGAGGAAGGGAAGAAGCGAAGGAAGGAAAGGAGGAGGGAAACAGCTTCCTCCCTTGCCACTGCTGGGTTCTGAGAAGCTGTCAGTAGTTAATAATTTAGCAGACATTCTAAACTTTGGCAAAATGAGAATTTCATTTTATGTCTAGATAACCAGAATTTTCCATGAAACTGTTCCATGGTGCATTGTGTTTGCTCTTGTTTTGTGTGTGTGTGTGTGTGTGTGTGTGTGTGTGTGTGTGCGCGCGCGCGCGCGCCCCCAGCATCCACCCCTTTCTGTCAAGCCCCACTTCCCAACAGTGCACAGTTCCAAATACTTGTGGGACCCTCCAGATCCAAACCATAGCACTCATCTCTGGGGAAAAAAAATGCTCCCTTATCTTCCAACACAGCCTGTCATTCTTGCCACTTTTTTTGTGTATGGGTATCCTTAATGGTGTTATGGAGACTTCCTTAATATTCTGAAAAGATTCAAAACATTGTCACTTCAAAATTATTTTGACTTTGGGAACAAGCTTGCAGCCACACAGTGGGAGACCCATAATGTCTCAAGAGCCTGCCTTTCCTCTCTCTGTATGACACATGGCAGCTGCATTCATCTTATCATAAGAACATTCATGAAAGAGGACTTCCATGACTACTTCAGAAAATACAAGCACGAGGAGATATGCATGTTTGAAGCAAGAGAATTTTGAGGGCGGGTAGTGTCTTTTGTTACAATTTTTTTAAAAAAAGTAAACTTTCACTACATATTATGATCACCTTTTGTAAAAAATAAAAAGATCTGGCTTGTAGCTCAGTGTGAAGGTCTGGAGTTCAATCTTCATGCCTGAACATACACACACACACACATATAAAATAAAGAGGGAGTTAAAGAAAGATCTCAAATGCATACTAAGACAAAAACAACAGCTGTTCATTGTGTAACCCATAAAAACTCCTTTTAATGTCGTTTGATGTCATTGGGAAATCTCCTGCCCAATGCATCTTCCCAGTCTTTGTAGCACTCTCTGTCCTCTGCCAGTGGCCTTGTGTTCTAGTGTCCTGGGTTGTGGCCCAGAAAATGCAATCCTCTTCAACATCATTGTCATCGGCAGTCCCTCCCTTCCAAAGTCACAGCCATCGGCTGGATTTAAAAAGGCTACACTGCTTCTATCCTGAAATCCTTCCTTGTCCTCAAAGTCTTTGCATTTCCAAAGACATACTGCAGGTTTCTTTTTTGGCTCTTTGGAGATGGGGTCCCTCTCTGTAGTCCAGGCCAGCCTTGAACTTGCAATCCTCCTGCCTCCACCTCCAGGTGCTGAGCAGACAGATGTGTGCCACCACGCCCTGCTTTCAGGGTGCACCATTGACTAGACCACTTGGCTGGGCATGAAACAGCAGAAGTGGGTAGTGGCTGGAGACCCCCGCATACATCCCGGCGCACCTTGGGCCCGTGCTTCAGAAACAGGAAGTCCCACCAGCATCACCACACCAGCCACCAGAAGGAAGTACCGCATTCCAAGAAGGTACTGGTTTTCATTCTTGCCCTTTACCAATGCTCCATATGGAGCTACATCCCCAATCCATCCAGAGTGCTGGGATTACAGGCCTGTGGTGGCAACTAATACTCTACAAATAAACAATAAATAAACAAATAGAAAAAGAACATTAAGCTGGAGATGAGCCTAAAAAGGGAACAATGGGCACTTTGTAATATACTTTTTAAGCCAGGTGGTGGGTCTATGAGCATTCTTTGTGTTATTAACTTATCTTCTGAAATAGTTCATAAATTTAAATGTTTACAGGTTGCAACTTCAGCCCACAAACCAAAGACCTGACCTGTTCTCACACCCAACCTGGCTTCCCATGCCAAAAAATGGTATTCAAGCTCTGTGACTGGCTCATAAGGTAACGTGCAAGGGTCAAGACCACTTTGTCCCTGTCTGTCATGGCCTCAGTTTTTGTGTCCTTCTGAAATTCATATGTTGACGCCCCAACTCTCAATGTGACTTGGGGAGATCTGCTCCCTCCCACCTTCTCCGTGCTGCCACCCAGGCTCCCTCTGCCACGGGAGGAAGCGGGGGAAAGACAGCCATCTGTGAACCAAGGCAGGGAAGGTGTTTCCCAAGAACACAATCTATTGGCCACTTGATCTTGGACTTCTTTTTTTTATATAGTTTCCTTTTTTGTTGCTACGGTTGTGGTAGAAGAGGCGCGAAGAGGCATCATACTGAGTAATATCCAAGCCTGCTTTTATTTTCACTCTTGCAACAGATTCTTGCTAACTCACGAAATTTCCCAGGCTGGGCTCACACGTGTGATCCTCTTGCCTCAACCTCCTCAGCCTCCCAGAGTGCTGGAGTTAAAGGCCTGTGTCACTGGCCCACTCTGATCTTGGATTTCTACTCTCCAGAACAGTGAGGGGGAAATCCATGTTGTTTAAACTACCCAGTCTCAGGTACTTTGTCATAGCAGTGTGGCCTGACTGAAAAAGGCAGCATGCTGCTTTCCACAGCCATTGCTTCAGGCATCTGGAACGGTCCCTGCATAAACCTGCTCTCCCTGGACTGAATTCTCTGGAGTCTGTCTTCTCTTGCCCTATTTTGCAGGGCACACTCCTATCACTCGCTGCATTTGGTCCAGCAGGCTAACAGGAAGATCTCATAATGAGTGGCTTACGGAATACGAGCTTCCATCGGTTAGAGGCATTCTGAGACGAGTAGCCCAGGAGAGTGGGACACGCTGCTCCACATGCACGGCATACGCTGGTCACCACTCCACACACTCCAGCTTGCAGGAATAAAAAATAAAAATCTTAGAGAAGGCATACAATCCTAGACACGGAAGTAACCCGCATCATTTCCACTCATCCCATTGGCGAGAAGTTGGTCACATGATTGAAACAGCCTGCCAAGGATGCTGGGAAATAAAGTCCCAGAAGTCTCTAGGCAGGGATTCTGCTCATATTCCTTTCCCTTTTGGGGGAGGAGGGAGAGGGGGAAGGGAGGAGGGTGAGGGAAAGGGGCGGAGTAATTGGGAAGAGGGGGAAGGGAGCGGAAAGATGTGTGGGGGTGGGGGAGGACAGTCTCACTCTGTAGTCTAGGCTGGTCCTGAACTCACTGTGTAGTCCAGGCTGTCCTGGAGCTCAAGGCAATTCTCCTGTCTCAGCCTACCAGATGCTGAGATTACGGGCATGCAGCCATACCCTTGGTTTACCAGCTGCTGGGGAATTGAGCTCAGGGCCTTGAGCTTGCTAGGCAAGCGCTCTAACCGCTGTGCTAGTCCTCCTGCCCCTCAAATTTACCCCACAAAGAATAAAGGGCAGAATGATTTTCAACAAACAGCTGAGGCTCAGGCTTCCCCTCTGTCCAGCCTTCTTGGTTCCTGAGCCGCTTGTCTAGGTTAGGTGTCCCTCCTGTCTGCAGTCCATGCTTAAGTAACAATCCCCGCGGGGTCGCTGAACTTCGCAGTTGCTCCCGTGACCCTGCCCCCACCTCGACTGAGCACACCGAATGCACCCGGGCCTTGGAGGCTGCCATGCCCAGGCCACTGAGCCTGCTTCCAGTAGAGGTTCAGAGACCAGCCACGTCAATTAAGGGCTCAGGGCAAAATAAAAATGAAAAGCCCTTTGTTCAAACATGAGCATTTTGAGAGGCTGACAGCAAAGCACACATTTATTTATGTATTTATTTACTTACTTATTTATTTAAAACAGGGTCTCATTCCATAGACCAAGCTAGTCCTGGCGCTCACAGCAGTCCCCCTGCCTCAGCCTCCCAAGAGCCGCCTGGCCACACTGCCATTTCTATGGTGGCGGGGTGAGCCCAGGGTCTGGGGCCCAGCCGGGCCAGAGCTCCACCCACAGAGCTCCGCCCGCCCGGCTCGCAGCAGCTGTGGAGGCCGGTTGAGGGGTGGCCCGACCCTGGAGCCAGCCCTGAAGGTACCAGAGAGTCCGTGAGGTGGGCTGAGTGCCAGGCGTCTGCCAAGGGCTCTCACGTAATGCGTGGACATAAATCCCGGCCTGCTTATGAACACTTGGTAAGTGCATCTTCGCGGTTCTCCAGGCTAAAAGTGACAGCGGTCATGCCAAGGACGAGGGCATCCCTGGCTTCCCGGGGCCTTGTCCTATGCATCCCAGCCCAGCAGCAGCGCCGCCGGGAGCCCCTGGCGCGGGCAGGCCGAGCCCTCACGGCCAAGTCCTTCTCCGGCATCTGCCCGACACCCTCAGTGCCAGGAGCTCCCCACCTTCCCAGCAGCTCCTTCTGCTTGCGAGAGCAGATGGAGTTCCTCTGCAAGCCAAAGTCTCCTTCCTCGTGGCCGCGGGCTTGCTCAGAGCCCCGGGCGAGAGACTCCCACTCCTGGGCCCTGCAGCTGCTTCAGGACGCCTGTGTCCTGCTGGCCCAGCTGAGCAGCAAGTGCACAAGGTGAAACACAGGCCGTCTATGTTTGCCTCCTGCAGGGTCAGCCTCCCTTCCTTCTTCCTCCCTCCTTCTCTCCCTTCCTCCTTTTCTTATTGGTTGCCAGCACAGGAAAATCCGGAGACAAGGTAGGAATCCAGCTCCTGCAACCGGGAACCTCTTGCTACATGAGGCTCCTACTCCTGCAATCTTACACTGAGGACGCTAATAGATGCTGGGACAGTGCCACTCCTGCCACCACCTGCAGCTCGGGCCCCCTGGTCTGCTTGTGGTCCTTGCACTGAATGCTGGGAGTGCTGATGGGTATGTTTGCGTCCCTAGCACAGGGGTCGCCATGAGCACAAGCCCACGTCTTTATGTTGCCGTTGGGCATACGTGAATAGGGTAACTCTCCTGCTATCTTCTCCTGCGTAGAGCGCAGGGGTGCTGGCTGGCGCCCCAGCAACTACACTGTGACCCTTGCAGCCCTGAGGATAGAAGCTTTACGTGGGAGTATAGGACGGACAGATCAGCTCTGCCCGCCTCTGAACTACTCTCATCTAAACTGAACCCATCCAACGTTTTCTTCAGGCCTCTCCCGTTCTGCTATTTTAGGTAGTTTTTTTTTTTTTTATCATCAACTGAATGTAGCTCCTACCTGGTATACTTTTCTTGCTTTGTTTATTGTTGTTTTGCTTTTTTTGTGTGTGGATTCATTGTTTCTTTAGTTCTTGTTTTGGTTTTTGGGGGAGGTTGTTCTGGGGGTGCTCAGGTCCCTTCTCACTGAGCTACATTCCCAGTCCTTTTTTTAAATTATTTTTGAGACTGCTTCTCATACATTCCTAAGTTACCCAGTCTCAGCCTCCAAGGTCATTGAGATGCATGCTTTTAAACTGAGTTTTTCTTACAGAAAAGACTCAGTATGTGCTGTAGCCGGACTAATCTTGACATGCAAACAATTTCTTGAGCATGGTAATTCGTGCTTGCAATCTTAGCACCTGGGAGCTGAGTCAAGAGGATCTAAAGTTCAAGCCCAGCCTAGGGAATTTAGAAAGATCTTAGCTCAAAATAAAAATAAAATAGCTGGAAATGGTGGCCCTGGGTTCAACTCACAGTATCACCACAAAAAAAAAAAGCTCAGAGTCCTAATTATAGTAGCTGAAAATATGAAAGTCTTACAAGAAAATATAAGAATTGTCACAATGTTAAAATTTTTATTTATTTTTTTGTTTGATTTTTACCTCTGGAGGTCAGACTCGAAGGGGCTCTTCCACTAAGCTCCATCCCCACCTTTTCTTGAAGCAGGGTCGCACCTAGGTCACCTAGGATGGGCCTGGCCTTGTGATCCTCCTCTTTCAGTCCCCTGAGTATCTGAGTAGCAAAAATGAATTTTTTGCTATGATGTCAAAACCACAAATGGCAAAAGAGAAATGAAATGGTCCTCATCAAAATTAAAAACTTTTGTGCAACAACTTGAAAAAAGTGAACTCGCAGAACAAACAAAATATTCCCAAACTACACACTGGGTAAGGATTCACACCCAGGACAAAGAAGGCTAAGACTAAAAACAAGGTGGCTTTGGCTGGAAGCATAGCTCAGCAGTGGAGCGCTTACCTAGCAAGCCAAAGGCCCCGAGTTCTATTCCTCGGCACAACTTACGTCAGATTTGGAAATGGAAGCCTCGCACACCTGCCCCGCTTCCTCGAGTTATTCCCCGTGGGCCGCTCCTCTCCACCCACGCCTGCTCGCGACTTTCCTCACTCCCGTCGCATCACCTTCCAACACGGACTGAAAAGCCGAGATATCCTGTAGTGCGATTGGCTGGCGGCGCCGTCCCTGCTGTGCAGCGTCTAAATTTGGTTCTCCAGCTTTCCTGGAAGTATTGCAAGTGCCGGAGCATCTGGCAACGAATCTTTCTGCTTAACTTTTTCTGCAGCTCAGAATCCTGACTGCTGTAGCCACAGCCGACGTGGAACTCTGGGACATATTTAGCCAGAGAGGGGGTCCTGATGAAGCTGGAGTGTGTGTGACCACAGTGCCAGAGAGTCATTCATCCATAAGGCAGACAGACCGTGGAAGCCCAGAAGCCAGCCAGGTGCACAGGTGGGTGAGAGTGAGTAGAGGAGGGGTCCTTCTTCCCTGGGAAACTCCAAGAGTAAGAGCCAGCGCCTAGTAATAAGTCCAAGCTGTTTTGTTTTTAACGTAAAATAGAATCAGTATCTTTACGTACTTGATCTTTCTGAGCCTCCCTTGCTTCACCTGCAAGACCAAAATAACACATATCTTCTACCTCAGTTCAAAGGACAGCATGAAGTGGGCTACATAAGGCACCTACCCCAATGCCGGGTCTGACACAACCTTTCAACAGTTGTGGGGCTCACCCTGCCTTCTACCCTTTGTTACTGAATATGAAACTGAGTTAGATCTTGCATGGGTACCTTCTCAGAAAAGACTAAGTTCTTGTTATTGTTGTTTTAATTTTTGTGTGTGTGTAGTACCGGGCATTGAACCAGGACCCTCGAGCTAAGCCCTTGGGCTACCCACATTCTTTCTTCTCACTGACTAGGACCTTTCACTTTAAAGCTGTCTCACTTTCTGTGACTTAGAATGAAGACTGTCCTTAGTGATATATGAGCTAAAGAATCCTCGTAATGGGCACAGCTCATGTCAACAGGTGATGAAGCCGAAAGCAGTGGCTGGAGTCCCGAAGGTAGCTGGCTGAAATTAATCCTCAAACATACCTGCAAGCTCAGTTTTATCTCTATTTCTAGATTTCTTTCCAAATTTAAGACATTAAATAAAACCTAGTCTCAGGATGCATGCCTGTAATCCCAGTACTCAGGAGGCTGAGGCAGGAGGATTACTACAAGTTCCAGACCAGAATGGGCTACAGAGCAAAACCCTGTCTCAACCAAGCAAACAAAGACCTAGTCTCACACTATATGAAAGAGATGAGACTTTAACCCAGATCTTAACCTCAACTCTAAATAGAACGTTCTTAGCCAGGCATGGTGTCACACACCTGTAATCCCAGCAATTGGGAGGCTGAGGCAGGAGGACCGCCATGAGTTCAGGGCCAGCCTAGGCTACATAGTGAGTTCAGGACCAGTCTGGACTACAGAGTGAGACCCTGTTTCCAAAACAAATATAAACAAATCTAGCAAATAAAAAAATGCTAGATAGTTGGGTAGAATAAAGTCATCCTGGAATCCCATCTACTTGGGAAACTAACATGGAAAGGTAAAGCGCAGGAGTTCTAGATCAACCTGCCCACCTAGCAAGACCTTGTCTTGAACAAACGAACAAAAAGCTAGGCACGGTGGCACAAGCTTACAATCATAGTACTCTTGGCATGCCAAGGCAGGAGGATCACATGGGAAATAGGGATATAATGAGACCCCATCTCAAAAAGAAAACAGAACAAACAAGGGCTGAGGACTTAGCTCACTGCAAAGTCACTGGGTTTGATCCCTAGGACCGCAAAATAAAAATAAACAAACAAATAAATATAACGTTTTCCCAAAGATTATTTTGTGCTGTTTCTCAACGTCAAAATCCCTTTGAACACATTTTGCGCCACTGCTGATGTCGAATTAAAAAAAAGTTCATTATCCTCATTCAGGTCATGCCAACCTGAACACAATTATGTCCGTTGCTTAGAAAGCGCAGTGCTAAGTAGATATTAGTCATAATGGAGAAAGAGGACAGCCGCAGCTGGACAAGCTCTGCCAGCCCAAGGCCCACGTGCCCATGCGTATTTCCGTCCTTAGGAGCTCAGAAAATCCACATGCCTGCTCCACCCCCCAAGGGGTAATTATGCAGCGTCTGTTCTTATTATTTTTTATTCTCTCCCAGATGTTGAGTGGCCGTGACGCTGGGGTTTCAAGGAGAGGTCCAGCCGCTGGGTTTAGGGTGTATCCACATCTTGGTTCTTTTCAGTCCTTCAACTTGAATTTATGATGAGGTTTTGATGAATTGTGCCCTTGTCTCCGCCCTGCCCGCTCCACGTGCGTCTGGGTGTGATATCTTCGGTTTAATTACACAGTTGTGTCTCTTGCTTGAAAATTTATGTGATGATGGCTGCCAAGATCCAGACGTCAGGATTTGGGATTTGCAGTCAAAATATCCTTGACTACTCTCTGCAGTATATCTAAGGAGAACAAGGGAGGCCAGGTAGTGTGCTAATGTAAAGGTCTACTGGGTGACAATGTTGCTTGTTGTTTTTGTTTTTCAGTACTTGGGATTTTTTTCCTTAATTTTGATTTTGAGTCAGGGTCTCCCGAAGCCACTAATCTGTCCTAGCCGGGCTTGAACTTGCAATCCTCCTGCTCCAGCCTCCCAGAGTGCTGGGAAGGCAGGGCTGTGCCACCAGACCATTTAGTATGCCGTTTCCACTATCCTCTATTGGCCTAGCAAATGCAAAGGCTCCCCTAATTCCAGGGAGGGGATATGGGCTCCACATCCTGAGGCACAGGAAGCCTGTGGAGGTGACACTGGAACAAGAGCTCCTGGGATGCAGGACACCGTGGTGGCCATGTTTGAGCGCAGCCTCCATGACGCCCTTCATATCTATTTACGAGTCATCTGGTTTTCCCTCTCCCACAGCACCTGGCACTAAGCACGTGATGCGATTCAGTGCAACCAGCTACTTGCCCTACCCTTCATTCACTTCGCAGATAGCTCAGGGAGCCCACACTGGTACCAGGCCCCGGCCCGGGCACCGGGGACGCTGCGGTGGGGGACGCTGCCTGCCCAATCCTCTGTCTGTTCAGAAATACTACAGCATCTTGACTCATCAAAGCAATACATGGAACAAGTTGTATGAAAAGGGGAAAAATGAAGTTATGTTTTATTTTTATTCTCGAGACAGGATCTTGCTCTTTAGTCCAGGTCCTGAGCTTACTTGGTAGCCCAGGCTGGCCATGGCAAACCTCCTGCCTCAGCCTCTCCAGTCCAAGATTCTAGGAGTGTGTCACCGTGCCCAGCGTGCATGAACTGAGCTGTGCTCTCACCCTAACCACAGAGTTCTAAGTTGAGTATACAGCAGGGTGGAGACCCGGTTCCATGTGGGTTGGGCAGGGCCAGGGAGGCTTTTCCACTTGTGGAAGGAGATTAAGGCAGAAGCACCAAAGGAAGCCCAGAGAGCCTGGTTACACATGGCAAAGGGCACAGGGATGCCCCTGTGCAGATGTCACCTCCTTGTGAAGATGGCTGGCCATCCCTGATGGCACAAGTCCATAATCCCAGCACTCTGGTGCCTGAGGTAGGAGCATCACAAGTTCAAGTCCAATCAGGGCAACTTAGTGACTTAGTGAGATCCTGTCTCAAAATCTAAAATAAAAAAAGGGCTAGGGTTGTAGCTCAGTGTGGAAACCCTGAGCTTGGTACCAACTACCACACACACACACACACACACACACACACACACACACACCAAAATAAAAATAATTAATAAAGTAGGTGACAAAAAATAAGCCACTCACAAGTTTTATTTATTTATTTATGTAATTATTTATTTATTTATTTTTGAGACAGGGTCTCACTCGGTTGTCCAAGCTTGTCCTGAACTCACTAGGTTGCCCAGACTGGCCTTGAACTCAAGGCCATTCCCCTGCCTCAACCTCCTGAGTACTGGGATTATGGACGTGTGCCGCCATGTGTGCCCAGTTTATGTAGTGCTGAGGTCTTCATCCACAGTCTTGCACTTGCTAGGCAAGTAGTGAACCACTGAGCTGCATCCCCAGCTCTCATTCACAAGTTATAAATGATGATAGAATTGTGATGAAATCACACACCGTCCACCAGCATGTGAATCGCCTGTCTGTCCTGCACATCTGCTCTGCAGAGGCTACCCTCACTTTAGACACTCTGTGGCCACCTCAGTGATGGCTCCACCCCCTCGACATCATGGTCCTGTGGCCAAGTTGCCTTTATTTCACTTAATCGTGGCTCTAAAGCACATGCTAGCAACTTGCATCTCCCTCCAAGAAAGCCGTAAAGCACTTTCTTCAATCAACAAAGTAGAAACTCCTGACTTCATACGAAAGTAATCATATAAAGAAGCTAGCAGCTATGGTAAAAGAGTTGTAGCTCAGTGATAGAGAACCTGCTCAGTATGCACAAGAATCTAGGCTGGGCCCCTGCACTGGGGAACAAATTCCATATCTTAAAAATGTATCCTTCCTGGATAAGATTGGCCAACTGTATCCTAAGACAAGAGAACAGTATGTAGAAAATCCTAGAGGACTTTGAGAGCTTGCCCTGCCCGCAGGACTGGGTGAGAGATGTTGTCCCACCATAGCTGTGGGCTCTGCTGTGAGCCACACCAAGGCCTAGCGTTGCTTGTTTCCTCAACGCTGCAGATGCAGAACTAATATTCTGGGTCCTGGGAGACAGTATCTGAGATGGTAGAGCATGGGTAGGTGACAAAAACCCTCAAGGGGGCCGCACGCCCAGCCCCGTGGCATGAGCCTCTAATCCCAGCACTTTGGGAGACTGAGGCAGGAGGATCACAAATCCAAGCCCCACCTGGACAACTGAACAACTTACTGCAACTCTATCTCAAAGAAATAACAAAAAAGGGGGTGGGAATGTAGCTCAAAATGAAGGCCTTGTGCCCAGAACGGGAGCTATAACCAAAGATCCTCTGCCTAGCTTGAAACGGGAGGCAGAATAAACTGTGTCCAGAGGCACAGGCCCCTAATCCTGGCACTCTGAGAGAAGGAGGCAGGAGGATCAAAAGTGGGAGCCCAGCCTGGGTGACTCACCAAGATCCTGCCTCCAAATAAACTAACCAATTAATTAGAAAGCTAGAGGTGTAGCTCAGTGTGAAAGCCCTGGGTTTGATTCCCAGTACCACAAAAAAGTCATTAAAAAAATTGGTAGAGAAGTGTTTTGTAGGACCGACAGTGTACTAACCACTTCCTACCCCAGCACCGTGGTGAAATACCTTCATGCCACACCTGAATCAGAACAGCAGCCTCCTAGCAGGCCTCCCTGGTTCTCCCCCTACCCGGTACCAGCTATCAATACACAGTTAATAAGACCACAGCCCTTACTTCCTCAGAACCTGCCCACTTGGCAAAAGCTGATTTTCAGCCAGGATGGGCAGCACATGCTGGGAATCCCAGCTCCTGGGAGCGCCGAGGCAAGAGGCTGGCAGGTGTGGGCCAGCCTGGGCAACTGCATCTCACAGTGAAGAGGCTGCAGCCCCAGGTCACCCGGCTTACCCCAGCCTCCAGATGCCTCACTCCTGAGTTCCAGGGCAAGGGCCCCTCAGGCTGCAGACCCCCAGGAGGCAGCGGGGCATTAGGTTGCAAACTGCTCTGGCCAGAGCTTCTGATCTTCAAAAGAATTCAAGTATTAGATTTGATCTCCACAGAGAGATGGAGAAGCCATGAACTCACCTTTCCAGGTTTTTATGTCTCATCATTTACGTATTGAAGCCATGAACTCACCTTTCCAGGTTTTTTTTTCTCATCATTTACGTATTGACAGGTAATACAATTTCTTTTTAACATTGAGCTGGTCAACCAACTCAGAGATCACAGAGCTCTGCCTGGGGCCTCTGTTCCTGTGTAAAGGGATCTGGAAGGCTGGAAGACCAGGCTCAGACTCTCACATGGGGTGGGAAGAGGGTGCATCCTGCTAGGCCTCCTGTGTGCATGTCAGACCATGGCCTCAAGGGGGCGCACAAGGGTGCGTCCCACGTCATAGCCAATCCAGAGGCGCCGAGGGGGCCAGAGTAGGAAAAACGCCTACAACAGGCAAAAGGATTCAAGGCTCTCACGTGATGATGTGTCTTCAAACTGCTCTTGTGAGCACTCTTGGGACACCCCAGTACTGAATTGTTCTGGCTTCTGCAGTTGGATTCCTGCCTCTTGAACCCCTGGTGTCTGTTGTGATTTGGCTCTGGAATGTCCCCCAAAAGTCTCGTGTATTTTAATGTTATGGATTGTCTATGGAACCATATACTGTTGGTGGATTGGGGTCTAGTCTGGAGGGGTGGATTACAGTTAAGTTAGGATTAAAGGCATGTAAGTTAGGATTAACAGTGTGTAGTGGCCGCACTTTCCACACCTGGATCCAGGAGGGGCTAACTGCTGGGTGGAAACGTGGAAGGATACATAAGCTGCGTCCTGCCTTCCTTGAGGACTAGGACTGGGACTGGGACTGGTCAACTGGTCTCAACTTGCCTTCCTGCTTGTGATGTCCTGAGAAGCTGCCTCCACCTCTGTCTCTGCCATGTATTTCAATTGCTGCCGGTCGCCCCTGAATGGACTGTGACCTTCTGATACTGTAAGCTAAAATAAACCTTTCCTTTTCTAAATTTGTGGGTGTCAGGTATTGAGTCACAGCAATGAAAAAGTAACTAAGACAGTGTCCTACTGTACTTGGACAGCTGCAGTAGCCAGTCAGGAAATCCCAGCACTCAGGAGGCTGAGGCAGGAGGATGGTGCTCAGGTCCAGCCTGGACTACATAGTGAGATCCTGTCAAAAGAAAAGCCAAACAGGAAGGAGACAAAGATGAGAAGGAAGGAGCACCCGAAGAGTCAAATTGGGGTTCCGACCAGAAGCTGTTCACAAAGTGCGTCGAATGCCTTTGTCCAGGGAGGGCCTGTCAACAATAGGAAAATTGGCAGCCTGGCCTGCTGTGGCTGAATGCCCCTAAGACACGTGTTGACCAGAATCCCCAGGAAACAGTAGTAAGAGGTGATTACGAACTGCGGTTTGTACTCCTGTGAATAGGGAGAGGACCCTTTTTACAACAGGCTTAAGCCAGCTCCAGGGTCCCTTCCATCATGCAAGGACACACAGAAGTCATTCCCAACGTGGAATCTTAGGGTGCTTTGATCTTAGACTTCACGGCCTCCTGACTGCTTACAAATCACTCATTTAAGCCAGACCTGGAGGCACAGGCCTGTAATCCCAGTACTTTGGGAGACTGGGACAGGAGGACTACAAGTTCAAGCCCTACTTGGAGTATCTAGCAGCTTAACGAGACCCTGTCTCAAAATCAAAGTGACAAAGGAAAAAGAGAGGAGCTGAGGATGCAGCTCGGTGTGAAGACCCTGGGCGTGGTTCCCGCACCACGATCAACAACTCAGTCTAAGCTGGGCATGGAGGCCCAGACCTATAGCTCCAGCTCCTCAGGTGGCTGAGGCAGGAAAATCACGGATTTGGGGCCAGGTTAGGAAACTTATGGAGACCCGTCTCAAAATAAAAATTAGAAAAGGCTGGAGCTGTAGCTCAGTGCAAAGACTAGTTTCAATCTGCAGTACCAGATAGACAGAGATAGGCAGGCAGTTGGCAGGCCATGGGTAGATGGACGAAGACCTGCCCAGCCTCCAGTATTTGGCATAGACTTAGAATGGCCCTTTGCCCTTCTGTAATTACGTATGGCCTCAGAGTGAAGGTGATGTCTTGTTTGTACAGACAAGGACAAGGCAGCTGGACAGGTGACCAAGGCAAGGTCACACAGCCGTGAATGGTGCGATCCAGTTCCAGCCCGGCCTCCAGACAGCAGGACCCACTCCCTGTGCGCTCCAAGTCTCCACCCAAGTGGGAAGTGAATCCTCAGAGCCCAGAACCAGACCCACGGAGGACAGGGGAACCCTCGGTATGCACGGGAGACACAGGCTCTTTCCACGTGGCGCGGACTGGCCTGGGGTCCTTGGCTCACGGCAGTCTCCTGAGCCAGCTAAGACCGGAGTGAGCCCAGGCCCAGCTGGCGCTCTGTGGCTGCTGCCCACCCTTCTTCCTTAAGCTCCAGGTGCTTTACCACTGAGCTACATCCCTAGCCTTCTTTAAATCTTCGGACATAGATTTTGCCAAATTTCCCGGGTGGTTCTCGAACTAGCGATCCTCTACCCCACCCACCCCTCCCACACACAAAGAGGGGTCAACAGGGGGCAGCGGCCCTGCCTCTCTCTGCGCCTTCTGGCTGCCAGTGCATCGGCTCTTGTCTGAGAGGCCAAAGGAGACATCCCGCGCTGGTGCCACTGCAGGGAGGCGGCTGCGTGCCAGGGAGGCTGGGCACGCGGTGGGCGCGGGTGGGGCGGGCGGACTTGGCCAAGCGGACTGCCATCCCGTGAGGCCGGCCCCTCCTGCCCACTCCCTGGCTGCTGGACAGCAGCTTGCCCGGGGACTCCGCTCCGTGGTAACCCTTCCCTCCACAAGGGACAGGCTCTTACTGCTGCTCTTCAGATCCAGGACTGGCTGGTGGCTGGCCCGCAGGCCTGTGATTCCAGGTCTCCGGGAGGCAGAAGCAGGAGGGTCCCAAATTCAAGCCCAGCTTGGGCAATTTAGCAGTTTGGCTAAATCTTGTTTCGAAATAATAAGCAAAATGGGCGGGGGGGGGGGGGGTGTAGCTCACAGCCGAAGTCCTGGGTTACACCCCCAGCACCCCAGAAAACAGATCCTGGGAAAAAGTGGTTCTGGCACCTTCCCTGGAAACCCCATAATCCCCTCTCTAATCTACTGATTACGCAACAGGAAAGTGGGTTCGTTCCTTCATAAGAACTGCACATTAGCCTGCTCTTGTCCCACCCCCCCACAGTCCCCTTTAATAAACAGAGCTCACAAGAAGCATGAAGAGTAATTACTTTGTTTATTAACAGACAGTGATTAACATTTCAAAAGCAGTTTAAATAAATACAGAGAGAATCTGAGATGGGCCTCTAGGTAGTGATCCTCATGGAGTGAAAGGGTTCATTTTAACTTGAGCAATTCAGAAGTCCTGTTTTCTTTCTTCTTCTTTTTCTTTTCTTTTCTTTCTTTCTTTCTTTTTTTTTTTTTTTTTTTTTTTTTTTTTTTTTTTTTTTTTTTTTTTTTTTTTTTTTTTTTTTTTTTCTTTTTTGGTCCTGGGGATTCAGTTCCAGGGCCTTCACCATGAGCTACATCCCTGAATGCTGGCGCATGTACCCCTATGAAAGGGAAATGGGGCGGGGCGAGTCACTACCTACAGAGGAGGAAACGCTGAGCTGAGCACGAGTAGTGGCCCAGGCCTAGAATCCCAGCCCCCTGGGAGGCTGAGGCAGGAGATCTGCCTCCCAGAGGGCTGGGATTCCAGGTCCGTGCCACAAAGCCCAGTTTAAACGGATGATGTTTTGATCCATCAAGTTTATAGACATTTATGACAGTAACCACTAAAAACAAAATCGCCATCTCGATTTCTGCCACATCTGAAAACCAATAGCACTTTGTTTGCTAATATTCTGAACTGACACAGCTGTCAACTTTCACCTTGTCCTAGCAACCTTCATCACGGAAGCCCAGGTTAGATGTATACAAAAATAAATATTCAAGCCGAGCCTGGTAGTGCAAGCCTGTCATCCCAGCATCATGGGAGGCTGATGCAGTAGGATCCCAAGTTCAAGCCCAGCCTGGGCAACTTCACAACTTCCTGAGACCTTGTCTCAAAATCAAAAATAAAAACGGGCTGGTGTGTAGCTCAGTGAGAAGGCCCTGGGCTTGCTCCCCAGGATCACCCAAAACAGGTAAATATTCACTTTAACATCATTTCCGAAGCTCATCCTTGTGCCCCAACAATTATTAAGGAAACAGTAGACCCCCAACAGATGTGCCCCCCCCCCCCCATTGTGAAACCCTGATCCAACTCCACACAAGATTGGGGCGAGTCTGGCGCAGCTGGGTTTTCAAAACTGCTGTGTTACGTTCAAATTGTGCCTGAGAATCATCAGAAGAAAGAAAGAATCAGCCCCTTTAAAAATAGACTCTATCACTCCTGCAGAACTTCACAGCCAGATTTTTAAATGCAGAATCTCGCAGAATCTTAAATCCTTCCCTGTTGAGTAACCACCATGTAGATAAAGGCCTTCAAAGGGGGATGAGGGAGCCTCTGAGGGTGTTAGCGGGGCCTGGCCTCATATCTAGCTAAGAGGAAACATGGTTTCCCAGACTAAGCCAGAATTTCAGGTCCTCACGGGCCTCTGTCGGGCACTCTGTCTCCGTCACTCTCTCTCTCCCTCTCACCTGTCTCCTCCCTTCTCAGCCCTTTCTGATTTTTATTTTAACAAATGTCTCCCTAACTCCCAAAATTTCCAGACGTGGGGGGAGTTTGTGATCCTCCTGCCTCGGCCTCCCACAGTGCTGGGATTATAGGTTAGGGTTAGGGATTACACACGTGTGCCACCCTGACTTCTCCAGTGTCTTGGATTGGAAGGATTCCGAGGGAAAACAGGGACGGCCCTGCAAAGGAAGCTGCAAGGAAGGCGGGCTCTGCAGAAGGAGGGTGTGGGGAGATGGAGATCACCATCCACAGGCAGGGAGGGTGCAAGGCAGCCAGCTTTCCTTTCCAGGCGTTTGGCGGGTAGGTGGATGTTGGCAGGGCCGAGGGCCAAAGGGGGCCCAGGGTAGCGCGCTTTGCCGGTCATAATTAAAGAAATAAAGACTATCCTCAGAAGACAACATAATGCGCTTATAATCATATCCTAGGTATCAGCCCCGAGTTGCACAAGCGCGCATGTGCGTATGGGGGGGGGGGGGGGGGGGGGAGAAGAGAGAGAGAGAGAGAGAGGGAAAGGGAGGGAGGGAGAGAGATGGGGGACTGAACTCAGACCTTCATACGGAGCTACATCCCCACCCATTTTTGATGTTTGATTTTGAGACAGGCTCTCATTAACTCTCCAAGCTGTCCAGGCTGGGCTCAAACTTGCAGTCCTCCTGCTTCGGCCTCCCAGCATGCTGGGCTTCTGGGCCTGTCCGCCAAGCCCCCTGGCACCTGCGTGTCTTGAAGGACTCGTGCCCTTCCTGATGGCCTAGAGCCCAGCGGTACCCGGAAGCAGAACGTTCCCTATAGACCCTCCCTCCTGGAGCTGTGATCCGATTTAGAGTAAAACTTTTGTGGTTTTGTGAATTTGTTTCCTAAATTCACTACATGATTAAGACCCCTGAGGAAACAGTAACTATCTGAAAGGAGCAAGGAAGACATATGGAATCACAGCGTGACCTCTAAGAGGAGCTGCGGCAGAGCTCGGCAGGTAGAGCACTTGCCTAAGGTTTGATTCCTGAGCATCACATAACCTGGGTGCGGTGACACAGCCTGAAATTCTAGCCCTTGGGAGCCCGAGGCAGGAGGATTGCCTTGAGTTTGAAGCCAGCCTGCCTACAGGGTGAGACCCCGTCTCAATAACAAAACCACAATATCCTGCGGTAATCTCTAGGAAACATCAGCTTTACAGGAAACTCCACTGCACTCGCGCACAGCTGCCGTATATATATAACTGAATTCTAAAGCCCAAAGGACTGAGGAATTTGCGTGCAGGTAACACAGGAATCCATACTGCCATTCTGGGAGTAATGCTGGATGCCAGGCATGGTGGTGCAGGCCAGAACTCTGGATGGCTGAGACAGGAAGTTCACTGGCTGAACCCAGTTCTGGCAACCCAGCCACATCACGACACCATGTCACAAATTCAAAAATAAAAAAAGAAAAGATGAACTGCAGATAAAGGTAAGTGTGGGAGCGCTGGGCTTGATCCCATTACTACAAAAGGAAAGCGAAAAGAAACGGTCAGGGCAGCTTAGGGGCAGGAACGGTGACACCGGCCTATACCTCTCACCCTCTAGGAAGCAGAGCGGGTGCAGCGCAAATCTGAGCA
>PVKB01005769.1:0-85337 GCA_004027205.1 Ctenodactylus gundi
TTTTTTTTTTTTTTTTTTTTTTTTGTATCTTTGCCAAAATGCACTTACGCATTAACAGTTTTTATTTATTTTTAATTTAACCTTTACACATTACCAAACTGTTGTGTGGGTGGGTTTAACTTTAGCTCTGTAGGTTGCGTGGTGCTGCAGAGACTGGATGCTCTCGAGGAGACTCGGGCTCTTCTGTCCTATCCCTTGCCATCTACCTTCTCTGCCCTTACTCGCCACCCCCCCCCCACCACACACCCCTTTGCTTTACCCATCCAAGTCCCTGTGATTAAATTTTTAGTACACTTGGCTCATTTTGAACTTTTGAGCAATTTTTTAGAGAACAAAACAAAGAGGATTTTTATTGCAAACTCCATTAATGCCACATTAAGGCTGACATTTTAATTACCCCCAAGTCAGGAAATGCAAAGTTCAGGTTCCCACAGCAACAGAACTGTCCCCTTGAGTGCCGGCATCATAGCAGATTCTTTCATTCCCCGATTACACAACACTGGGTGTGGGGACATTGTTTTTGTCCACGTGTGTGAGAAGGACCACAGATTTCTTTCTTTCTTTCTTTCCTGTAACTACAGTTGAGGTTATGGGTCTTTAGTTTCCCTTCCCAAACCATCTATATGTATTATCCTGAAACGGAAGACTATTATAGCTCTACATGTGCACACGGACAGAATTAAAGTTGCTGTGGGAACATTAACTCTGATTTCCGGACTTCCGTGCCAGTCACATTTAAACCATAATGTTGTAATTTTTGGCATGTAATAAATGTGCATTTCATGTACACAGACAGAAAGAAGCATAAAATGTATTTTAAAGAGCAATTAATTACTAACTTTGTGATTAAAAAACATTTGGTGCCTGTTCCTTCCCATTTAGCATCAGCTGCTGGTCTTAGCCAGGCCTAATAGATGACATACTGTGTCTCATCCTGTATCTCAGATGTACTTACTGTGTGTTCCTGTTCTTCTAGATAATTAATTCCCTTAGTAAAGCTGTAGGGGGAAAACAAAATGGAAGGAATATGCAAGCATGTAAATAGGGGAAGGGATATTTTGAAGGAAATGATTCATTTCTGCAAATAAACCTCTTAGTCCTTGATAAAGAGCCAGAAATCTGCTAAGTGGGTGTAGATAAAGGTTTCTGGCCACCTTAGAGCATCTGGTCCGGGGCCATACGAATAACTTGAAAGCAGATTTCCCTGTGAATCCCAGGCATGCCCAGTCAAGACTGATTTTTACTCAGTACTAACATTTTAAGCCTAAGACTTAAAAAGTTACTTTACTCTGTAATAATCCTTCAGTTTATATTCAAACTGGGACGACAAAGTTGTAGGGAAATTAGGTAAAACATGGGTTTTGCCAAAGAACCACTGATTTATGGTTGTTGGGAGTTTTTTTTTTCTTTACATTTGAATCTGGTTGATCCATTGTGCTAAAGAAAGAAATGCCCCAAAATAAATGAACAGGTTTGCGAGTAAAAGAAGTTAATGGAGATACACTATTGGTGCGGTGTTTTTTAAAATGCAAATGTTTGAGCATGTATTTGAAACTGGATGAGATGAGAGTCTCCCTAAAAATACGTGTAGTAGCTTAAGCTCTCAGGGGAGGCTTTGGGGGGACACTCCACGGTGACCCCACCACTGTTTACTCATTCTGTCTCTTGTCATGCACTCATTTTTGTTCAGTTTGGTTGCATATGGTATTTAACCTTTAGAAAGATACTTCAGTTTACAGGGCTCGGATTCGCCTTTACTCGGGCTGTCTCTATGTGTGAACGCGTGTCTGTATGAGTGAAAACTGCTCAAGCAAGTCTGAAAGTCTCTGGCAAATTTGACTGTGCGTTCAGAAAGTTTCCAATCGGAAAGCTGATTCAGTGTAAAACCTTCCAAAAACTTCCTGAGGCACCTGTTCACATGAAAGGATTGCATTTCTGTTGGAGGTGCTCAGAAGGCAGTGTTTATGACTGAAGATCTCTGTTTGGTGTGCCAAAAAATGAAAAACATTTTGGCCCCAAAAAACCTCCATAAATGTTCAAGATGTATAATCAAACAAAAGCTTCATTTGGATTCAAATGCATGTATCTTAGCAGATGTGTCTAAACGAACTGGAATCCCACAGGAGCAGCTGAACTGGATTTTGGTATGTCTTGATAACTGAAAGAGTTATTCTTAGACTTTGGAAGGACAAAAATGGTCCATCTGTGAAGAACTGTAATAGAGACATGGCAAAAAAAAAAAAGCATCCTCTGAAAGAGTTTATTTATGGAATTTAGGACAAGTTGGACAATTCTGAAAACATTTTGGGGTCACACTAATTTGCACAAGAAATAGGGCCACAATGGGGTGGAATAACAACTATATACAATTGGGATCCTATGGATTGGGTAATTAATTTTCTAATAAATTCCCAATCAGTTAAGCAGTAAATAGAGCATCTTTGGCATAATGAGGTACTCTCATTGCCTTCAAAATGTCCTGTATTATTTCTTATTCTGAGTCCTGTAAGGAATTAATATGCTTATCTTTTCACAGATAACAGTTTAAACAGTTTTTCTGCCATTCCATTAAACCGAGTAAACCTCTTACCCATTAAGTGTAGATTTCATTTCTCTCTATGTAGTCTTTCCTTTTTTAAAAGTCACCTCTTGGCCTCTGAGTTAATTGATATATAATCTCTTTGGAGTTATTTTTATTACCTTTTATGCCTTTTTATTTGGAAACATTAGCGCTTAGTCCACCACATATATATATTAGAAGGCCAGTTAATTTTTTAATTTGTTCTAATTTTCTAAAGTTTCTACTCAGTGTATTTAGGGACAGAACTTAGCTTCTTGCTTTCTGTCTCTTTCTCTCCTTCCTTTGTGTGTGTGTGTGTGTGTGTGTGTGTGTGTGTGTGTGTGTGGCACTGAGGATCGAACCCAGAACCTGACACATGAAAGGGAAGTTGTCCATCACAGAGCTACAACCTCACACGTACTTAGGAGTACATTCATTTTTTAAAAATCATGTTTCAGAAATGTCCTATATCTTATGTACCTATTCTTACAAAATGAGTTACCTTTTCATACAATTTTCCCTTTCTCTACAGTGCTAATTTAATTGGTATCTTCCATGGTCACTTAATAGAGTAATTTCTGCTAATCACTTTTATCTTATTCATTCATGAATTCACTTATTTATTGATTAATGTAGCCATTGATCCAGAGTTATTGATCCCCTGTTTCTGTGCCGTGTCTTCATCTAGGATTAGAAACAAATATACAAAGAAAACTTCATCAACTAGTTTTAGGAACTCACAGTGTTCCTAAATACTAAACCTGTAAGAAGGTAAATACAAGTGCCATATTGAAGTTCTCAAATATGCATCAAATGGAACGGTGCTCCCAAAAGAAAAGACACAGGGAGGACTCTACAGGAAAGGTGACATTAAAATGGACCAACAATGAATAGACACATGTAAAATGGGGGTGGGGGGACAGAAGAAACTAGAAAGGGTACAAAGAAGAATATAATGCTTTCAAAAACCAGAGCAGTTCAGCTATGATACCAAGTATAATATTCCAAGTAAGTAATAAAACAAGGTTCTCACTTACTTTTTAATAGACAGAAGTGTCCTTTCTTCCACAGTCAGTATCAGAAAATATTCTAAGTGACCTAGTGATGATTTGTTGATCAACATATCTCAGTATAACTTTCCTTATTGAGAAAGGTTCATTCATGGGGCCACAGGATCACCTCAAGGTGTGACTCTGGATCTCTTAATGACTCATGATTTTTGCAGACTTCAGCAGTGTGTCTTCTTATGAACTCTTTCCAGGTCTCTTGGTTAATGGGGTCTCACTGCCCACTGAGGCACAGTACCATGCCATGGTGCTGTCCCTGGCATCACATAAATGTGCTTGCAGTTGTGGGCATGCGATCGTTGGGACCAACTGTTGATTTGCACGGTCGCATTCTTCCTCTCGCCATTCAGTCTCTTGCTGTAGTACATCTTTAATTCTTATCCTCAGCTGCTGCTGATGGTTTCATATGTGCTTCCTCTGCTCATGAGAAATTTCATCATGTAAGCTAGGTATGGTGGCTCATGCCTGTAATCCCAGCACTCGGGAGGCTGAGGCAGGAGGATTCCTCTGACTCTCCCAGGCCAGCCTGGCCTCCATAGTGAGTTCAGGACCAGCCTGGACTACAGAGCGAGACCTTGTCTCAAAAAAAAAAAAGAAATTTCATCATGTGAAACTAGTGCTTCTCAATGTCTGCCAAGGCTTCTCACACTGCTGCCCTCAAAGGTGGATCATGTAGGATCGCTTGAGCACACATGTGAGGATTCTTTAGAAACTTCCCTGCTTGAAGGACGTTTCAGCATTCACAGTCATCTCACACTGACTACCACAGTCAAGCCTGATCATTACTCATCAGCAGACCAACCACGTTCTGCTCTCTCTTTGCTTTTCTTCTGCCTGTACATTCTTTGTTCTCTCTCATGAATGTGTACCAATTTGAATTTTTCATCCGCACCCTAGGAAACTCAAGTTTACCTAGTGTAAACCCATCATTGTGCAGAGGAAGAAACCGATGCTCAAGGAGAAAGAAAGATTGCCAGCGTAGTGAGTAAGAAGGCCAGATGTAGAAACCTGTTCTTTTTCATGCCATACGGGGTGACTGTCTCTGTGTCTGCTCCTGAATGAACTGTGTTTTCTGGATCGAAAGGTGTCAGGAGCATTCATCCACCAGTTGGTTAGATGCTTTCAGTGGGAAGGACCACCGACAGGGTGTTGTACAGGAGATGCAGTTTTATAAGCTGGACCCCTGTGCTCAGAGGTGCAGAGTCTCCTAGAGTAGGGTACATATAGTCAGAAACTACTGCCCTTCAGGGACGTTAAAGATGCATCCCCATACAGTTTGAACCATCAGAGACTCAATTCACTCACTAGACAGTTGTGCAAAAGGCACATTTATCTATGTGGCCAGCCCTACACTAAATTCTTTGAGTACACAGAGGTGGAGACAGACCCTGCCACCAAAAATTCTAAAACTTAGTACATATCCTCAACTCATCACTATCTAGAATTTTGAAAGTTGACAAAGTTTATTATAATCTAGTGACATCTAGCTACATTTACCAAGAAGGTTCCATTCGAGCTCTTTTGAAGATAAGTAGAACTTCCCTGAAAGTGAGCTCCAATGGTAAGGTATAAGGAGTGGACACTCTGGTGCAGATCTGTAGGAGGGATTTAGGAAGGGGCCATGCTTGGGAAAGGTCTGACTTTGCAATGGCTGGAGAAAGGAGAGAACAGGACACGTTGTCAGTGTCTTACAGGAGCAGGCCCTGAGACCTGGCTGTTCCAGGTTCTTTGTAGTCTGCCTTCCCCTTTTGCCCTAGTCTCCCACCTCCAGCCATTGACATTACCAGCATCCTGAGGGCTGGAGATAGGAGGAATGAAGGTGCAGTGGGCCAGGTTCCACAGACTTTGTGGACAAGTATGGACAGCGATAGGAGCTGGCTGTTGGGAAAGAGAAGGGAAATTATCAAAGATAACCCCAAGATGTCAAAAAGATGAAAAGGAAGTATTTAGAAAACAGAATAGAGTTCAACTTATCCAGTCTGTGGGTATTATATACTAGAATTACTCCCAAAAAAGAGCAGTCAACACTGAGTTATACATAGGATACTTGAGTACAGAAGGAGTATTTGAATTTAGGGCTAGTAAACATTGGTCCAGAGGCCATATTTCATGCCATAAAATGTGGGAGTAAACTTCAAAGAAAACTTTATTGGAAAAAAAGGGAAGATAGAACCCTAGGGAGTAATTACATTGAGAGATAAGAAGGAGAACAAAGAACCATCAAAGGAAGAGAAAAAAAAAGACTGAAGAGAGAAGAGAAAAAACCAAGATAGTGCGTCTTGGAGAGAAAGAGTCCCCAGTATCTGGTGCTGCTGCCACCAAGGAAGCTGAGGACTGGGAAAGGTCGCCTTCAGTTTGGGGGTGATAGCTGTGCTGGCTGTCGTGAAAGCAGACTTAGACGTATCACAAATAAATCAACAAGAAAACTCACACCGCGGCTTTCAGGAGTAAGCAGAAAAAGGACAGGAAAGCAAAACTTTACAAACGACTCTCGAAAAGATGTTCCATAGTTTTAAAAGAAATCATGAAATAATAATGAGTAACTCAGAAGTGACCTAGGGAATGTTTTTATAATACAGAAATCACAAACACATTTAGGAGCTGAGAAGATATTTTGAGTGTTAAGAGAGACCTCAATTAACTAAGCAAGGTGGTCAGGGATTCAGCCTCTCATTTCACAGGGCACTAGAAATGTAAGTTGATGTAAAAGGAATCATAGGCATTCATAGTTGGAAATGAAAGACCCGGTAAATTCAGTAATTATTAAGTAATTAAAGAATTATTTCACTATTTCTTCCCAACATTATTTTCTTTTTCTTTTAGGTAAGAACTAATATTTTATAAAATGGTTATATATAATGTTTTATAAAAATGTCTTCTTTGAGTAGTTTCGCAAATATTTATTCAGGTATCTTCTATAAAACGAGTATTAAGCAAGGGACAGATATTAGTTTGGACACTTAAACTTTCTAACAGGTTTTAGAACAAATATTTTTCCCAAAGAGCAATTCTTCTTAAAAAATGCCACATTTTGCGAACCTTTCTCGTGATAGGCCTATATAGCTTTGTCTTTTCTAGTATGGAGCTTTTGTGTTGTTCTTATGTCTCCCTTATTGTCCTGAGACATCCTCAGCTCATTATGTGAAGCAGGGGGTTTCAACTTAGGTGGTGTTACTTTCTTGAATGGTTAAAGACACTTCTAGGCCCCAACACCTGGACACCCAGGTTATGATATCACTTCTACTTCAGAACAGTGATCTTGGGCCAGCTAAACCAAATGATACTACTAATGCCCTGCCTGCTATTAGGGTACTGGTGAAACTAAATAAAGACATTATTTTATCTGTATGGGAAATTATATAAACAACTTCATGAACATGAAAATTTTGAATATCGATTTTTATAATTTCACAGAGCAGGATGAATTCATCGTTGATACCAAATTGGCCTCGAGAAGTTTTTTCTTTCTTTTATTTATTTTTTGTTTTTGTTTTTGTTTTTGTTTTTGTTTGTGAGGAAGGGTCTCCTATAGCCCAGGCTAGTATTGAACTCACTATATAGTCCCGGCTGACCTTGAATTCAGAGCAATCCTCCTGCTCCCCTCCCCCGAGTGTTGGAATTATAGGTGTGCACCGTCACACCCAGCTCATGTGGTACTAAGGAATTGGCCTTTTTTCTATGCCCCATCTTCATGAGTTTTTCCCATTGAGACCCAAAGATGCTCAGAATTCACTAAGCATTTATTTTTGGTTGAATACATTGTCATGTTCTTCAAAAAAAAAAAAATTACAGATAAGGAAATTAACTGGGGCTCAGAATATTTTTTTAAAATACCTGAAAGTTTTCTTTTTGATATGGAAAGGTTTAGACTATTAGTATTATACAATAGCATTAACAATGAAGCCGGTACATGTCCTTCTAGACATTCCAATCAGCAAGAGATATTCAGATAATGGAGAATATGCTCTCTGACCTCAGAAGACGTTCTCGTATCTCGCCACGACTCAGGTGGCCTTTCAGTGGCTCAGATTCACAGAGAGGGCAAAACATCAAGTCCTGGAAGGCAAACCACTGTGCCAGGCATTGTGAGCCCTTTGAAGGAAAAATATCTACAAGTCAGAAGTCCATCTTTCACCTTCTTGAAAGACAGTCTGCCACATGGCTTGAGAGCATTTTGAAATAATCCAAAATAGAGGCAAATTTAGAAGACCAAGTGTGCAGAACACCACAGAGGAGGATTCCTCTCAGTCACCTGGCCCACTTACCTCCTTCCAGTCTGGAGCAGTTTCCAGAGTCTTGGGGGAAATAGTAATCTTAAGGAATTTGATGAGACTTGTTGGCTTTTTTCCCCTAGTGAAACATTTTTATCCCATGGCACTCACATCATTTTTGGTAATGTGCAGAGATGATTTTGGACATTTGCATCTCTTACCTCCTGAGCAGCTTTTGAGGCCAGTGTAGAATTTCAGATAACACATGGACAGGGGACTTAATATACAAGTCTCCTGTTAGGAGCTGCAGGTCGAAAACCAGACTAGATTGCGCACAAGTCTGTATAAATCCGAAGTCAGAGCTTTGAGATGATAACTTACTGACTCATGATTTCTGCATCTTGTATGCAGTATTCCTTAAATCACATGTTGATGGCTAATCAGCGGAATCCAAAGACGCAAATTAGATGGTACAATATTTACAGAGAAAATATATGTGTAGCTTGAAAAGTAACGATTCTGACAGTTAGTCCCACCCCTACACACACACACACACACACACACACACACACACACACACACACACACAGTCGTAGCAGTTGAGATCTGAATGGCCAATAGTGTAGCCAAGAGAGGGGTAAGCATAAGATAGAGAGATTTAGACAAGACTTCTTAAATAAATCTGGACCTTCAAAAAATACTTTTGGGAAAGATTTAGGTAAGCTAAGTTATTCCTCTTCCTCAAATAACATTCTAGCAAGGTCTTTTTCTTCTCATTCTTCTGGAAGAAGTTTTTAATTGTTGTCGGTTAGTCTTTAGTTTTGCAGTGGTCAGACCCAGAGCCTCACCCATTGCCAGGCAAGCATTCTACTACTACACCTCCAGCCCTAGTTAAATTGTTCAGGGCTTATTTTGGCTGCACAGAAAAATCTCTGAGTGCAGAAATCCTATCTCTCTTTTCCACTACTGCTGAACCCTTAGTACTTAAGAAAGTGCTAAGCTTTACTAGGTATTCAGCAAATGTTTGTTAAATGAATGAATGCATGAAATAGATAAAACTGAGCAAAAGTTACAGTTATAATGCATTTTTGAGCATTTCTTCCACTTGTAAACATGGCTTACTGATTTTTTCACTTACAGGTACAGACTTTTTTTTTTTAATCTGATGTTTTCATTAAGTGGATCTGTGTAGCAAAGTGCACCACAAAAACTTTCCAGTTTGTATGCTGGGGAATCAAAAGAGCTTTCTGTTAGATGTAGGCTGCTACATGTTTTGATTCTAATAGCAATATGGCAGGGTTAAGGTCATCTTTGTAGTATAATCTGGTGCCTGTTTTTGATAGATATCATGGAAACAGATATTTATTTTCAAGATGCTTAAGCAGATGATTAGGTGAAAGCTCCCGCAAACCTCAAAACAACAAAAAGCAGAGGCTTTCCCACTTCCACCGCCTACTACGACAGCATCCTGTACAACCCCATACCCTCCTCCTTGTTTCATCCTTTTCCAGGGCCTAATCTTTAGGGAATACAGCGTGTGGCTGTCAGTCTAGCAAAGAGACAGTTCTAGAGAAACCCATCCCCTACACAGGGCTCCCAAGCTCCTCCCATGGGAATGGCATGATTTGATCAGCAGCAAGCAGAGCTGGCCCAGGGAAACAAGAGCTTGGCATAGATTCCTAGTGCCCTCCTACGGGAAGGGCCCTCAAGAGAGTTGTTTCACTCCTACCCATCCCTCAACTGGCTGGACAGTCGAAGGATATGTAGGAAAATAAATTCCCACTGAATGAATAGAGGATTAAATGAATGAGAGATGAGTTCACTCCCCCCAGAAGTCCCAGCCATCCCACTTGAATAGAAAGGCTGACTTTGAAGCCATTGTGTTCTCTGTGGCACAATTTTGTATATACTGAGCTTTGGAATATGGTTGCCATCTGCTGCTGTGCACAGGACTAAGGAAGTATCGGGGCGGGTAGGAAGAAGGCAGGAGGGAGGAAAAGAGACACTTAGAATGAGCTAATAATCTCCTTTATCTTGGAGTCTAGGTTTCAGAACATCAGTGCTGTACTTTAAGAACAAAATACCAAGTGTGTCTTAGACCACACCAGGCGCCAACACATCAGATAAGGCCCGCACTGGGTAGTGTTCAACCAGCGAGCCTCAAGAAGCTCTGGAAGTGAAATTAAAGGAGAAAACTGAGAAAACCAAAAGGACAAAAATCTTAGAGTGAAGTACAATCAAAAGGCTCTGCAGATATGTGTCTTCAGGGTTACAGTAGTTCAAAACTGACTCTACTAATTAAAGAGTTGGAGAATACTATAAATTCCAGAATTCAAGGATCTTTAGAAGAAAAGAAATACTTCTCCATATACTAGAAATACTTTGTTATCCTTTTGTATAAACTCAGGGTAAAACACCTGACTATTGTGCATTGTTGTGGATTTAATTGTTGATTTAGAGGTGCAGTGAGTATGTGGTCCTTTAAAAACAACAATAGCAAGTTGGTAAGCCAAGCCAATAAGACCACAGAACATCTATGAAAGGCAGAAAATAGTTCATGGAGCTTCCTAATTTCCCTGATGTTATCTGTATAAATTATTGGTTATGGTGCTGAATCATGTAGACTGAAATGACATGATGGAGAATAATAATTAAGCTTGATTGTATAGTAGTAGTAGAAAAAAAAAAGCCTATTCCAGTAGTTTACTTTTGGAAAACACTAGCTAATTGAGTAAGTGTAACATATGAAGGCAAGTACAGTTATGTGTTCCATAGTAGTTCCAGTAGTATTTTAAGTATGAGAAATGTGCAAGGTAGATGCAGAAGTTCTTTGTGCCATACAGAGAAAGAATCTCATCAGAGTGGCAGTCTTAGAAATATGTAAAATCACTCAGGGAGCACAAAGTGACTGTCGGGCAGTGTGTCACACTGTGGTGCCTTGGAGTGGTCAAACTGGTAAATACTTGCTGGCTCTACGAGCTCTGGCTTTGACTCCTTTCTGGTTAGGACCAGGAACAACCATGACTCAACCAATTTCAAGTGTTAGTTATGTCTCAAATCTATCTCATGTGCAATTTGTCTTCCTAGGAAACCTACGTGCCTTCATATTTCTATTTTATTTGTCTCATGGAACATTCTTGCGAAGTGTGGGCATCTTTATTTTATAGATGAGATACCTAGCTCACAAAGGAATAACTCAGTTGTCTTTTAAATGTGAAGCAATTGATGATCATTATACTGAGTCGGCTCATTGTATTACTTTCCACATTATTTTGGAGTTTCCAGGCAAAGAGCTTATTTTCTCGTTCTCATTATTATTTTTAATTAGTTTTCAGAAAAAGTTGAGATAAAAACAGAATCTAACAAATATCCCATGGAGATATCTGGTGCTCTCTTTTCTTTCGAGAATAAATTAAGACCTTCTCTGTTCCTTTCTGCTAGCTCTCTCTGAAGATAGTCAAAATCCCATGCCAATTTCCAGATGAATAAGGGTTCATTCTAATAGCTGGATCACAGTCCCCTCAATTGAAGAAACAGCCTTTTAAAATCATGTCTGGACCCTGAATAAGTTACTTTTGGTTATAAATGACAATAGTGTGACCTGAAGATTTTAAAAAAGCAATAATTTAAAATCTAGTTGTGAGTTTAACATAAATCTATACCAGGATATGAAAAATTAAGGAGAAAGCTAGTGTCTTTTATTCTTTTTGTTGACCTGCACTAAATTTTGCATATTTACTTTGTAAATGAGGACACCCAGTGGCCACCAAGTGTAAATATTCTAAACAATCCCTCATACTGTTAGCACAAATATAAGTGCCAGTTATCAGTGCTGACTGATAGATATCTCTGTATCATCTGTTACCAAGCAGCTTAGCTTCCCTAGGTTAGGCAAGCAGCAGTAGGGTTTGGCCTTATTGTTTCATTTAATGTTGGTGGGTTTTTTTTAACATGTTACAGATAGGTTCTCTCTTCCCATTTTTGGTTACAAAGTGGGACTCAGCTTTGGGTTCCACAGCACCCTCAGCTGACAGGAGGACCCAGTGAGCTGTCTTGTAGAAAAAGTGGAACTAGAGAGACGAGGACAGTGAGGCACATGTCAGGACATATATGAATGAGCATGGCTCATGGGAGACTCAGAAAACACATACAAAACTGTTTACCTTAGACTTTGGGTTCATTTTGAAAATAGAAGTGTGACTATTCCCTGATAGGAAGGAGTAGGGTAATAAAGGACAGGAAGAAGAGAATTTCATAGAATTTCAGAATTTTCTGGGACTACCACATGTAGACAGACCTCTGAGAAAAGGGGCACACTGAATTTAGTTCCCACTTACTGTCAGTATGACAGTAAACTACAAGAACTCAGACAGGACCTATTCATCATGAAGACATGACACTGGGCAGAGAGAGAGAGAGAGAGAGAGAGAGAGAGAGAGAGAGAGAGAGAGAGAATGTACCAGTAGTTGCTGCTGAAGTTATAACAATGTAAGGTACTAGCCTTACCTCTGGTCTCCTAGAGATAAGATAGTCAGGGAGAGTGAGGGGGAAGGACAGAGAATGGGGTAGAGGAGAGAGATTATGTACCTTTAGGGACTAATGTGTTAAATGTGTAGAAACTTGGGGTTTATTCCTTAATAATCAGGTAGTAGAAACACTTTTTTTTTTTTTAGAAAACTTAAACCCAAGGCATCTGTTACTAAGTTAGCAAGAAGTCCAATCAAGTTTTAGTGCTCTCTTCCTCTCCCTAGATTTGTTTAAGACTCATGATATCCGGAGAGGGGTCCGAGCCTTAGCCCATGGTAGTCTCTTTCAGTGACATTGCTTGACTACCGATCAAAAATGCCCCTCAACCAAGGTTTCTGGCTGTCAGGCACTACTGCATTCATTGGGTTTGTAGACAGGTTTTTCTCAAAGCAATGCTTTTTTATGACTGCAAGTGTTAAACAATTATCCCAACAAGAGTTGTGTGCAAATAGAGACCATGACATCCTCTATATTTTTAAAGGAGTTGGTTATTTTTCTCTCCTGTAATATTACCTCTGTGTAACTCTAGAGCACCAGCCTTCTGTTCCACACTCCAGAAAGGGCCCAAATAAATTATTTTAGAAAACCTAGTTTAGGAAAGAAACTCTTTGTTTTGGAGTGTAATGGACTCTGAAACCACAATTCCCTTGAGCAAGAAAGCCCTGATTATGAATAAAGCCATGGCCTTTCTTACCCTTACATTGAAGAAGGGAATATAGTCTTTGAAAGTTCTCTAGTTCAGAGGAAACAAACCGGAAATTAATGTCTCCAGTAATTAACTGACCAAGTAGTGGTAACTGGAAACCAAATGGGCTCTAAGAATTACAGAAGACCTCACAGAGAAGGAGGAACTTTGAATAGAGTTTGTGGAGGGTACATAGGATTTAGTGTGTAGCAAAAGCAAAATAATTTCAGAATGTGGAACAAATTCAGCAGATGAGAATTATGAATGAATGTAATGTATGAGCAAGATGGCAAAAATAGCCAGCCTCTTGAATTATCTGAGATTTTGTTTCAAGAAAGGTGTGAAAAATCAAATCAAGCTAAACTGGAGAAGTAAGGTCAGACCATAAGAATATTGGCTATTGCTATAGAAGACTCTTATAGCTCAATATCTTTTTATCTAGAATATGTAAATAATATAATCAACATCATATGAAATGATAGTAAAGAATGTGATAAAAATGACCAAAATGCTTTATTCTTTGTTGGCATAATTATGAAGTATGCCTTCTTCTTCATCTCTTTGCCATTGTCTCCCAAAGGTTTTTTACTTCTACCTGGTACCATGTGTTCCAAATCATCTTCACCACAGCACAAGCAGAAAAACAACTTGCACTTTTTTAAAGAAATCACCATGCCTGATTCTATGATGGATCACCATACGTGGGCAGATAAGTTCCAGCTACTCTCCTAAATTGGCCCACATAAATCAGCCCTGTATTTTCATTTAATTATTTGTCTAACAAAACAAATTTGCACTTTTGTACTTGTTTTTGTTTTTTCTTATGGCTTGGGGTAGAAAGCCTTCACTCCCCAGTCAAACAATCCGTCCGCCCACTTATTATTACTACTATTTTAGAAAGACCTAAGCAAAGAGATCATGTGAGCATGGATGTGAATACCTGCATCAACAGCAGCTTCAGGAAAATGTAACGAGAGGATGGAAGTTTTCAGCACTGGGAAGCTCCATGATTTGACTCAGAAAACTTTTTCAAAATGACACTATGAGGCTCTGTGTCCTTGTTCATTGAAGTCAGATAATAATTTTCCAAAAGCCAAAATATGAATTTGTTATCTAACTATAATTCGCCACCAGTTGATGATATTTTCCAAAGGATAATTTCCCAAGAGTTATACTGGATTTTTGGATTTGATGAAGTTAGAATTTTATTTTTTCTGCAAAATAAGGACATGATGATGTAAAAATCAGAAAACAGAGTAATAAGAAGGTGCTGATTTTTATACCATCACATCCCCCCCCACACACACACACACACACCCTGGGCTTGGAATCAAACTCAGGGCCTCACATGTGCTAGGTAAGTGCACTACCACTGAGCTACACACCCACTCAGTCCGTATAATCACTTCTTAAATTTCTAATTTCTGCTTAAGCAACATAAAAGGCCTAATATGTTAACTGTACATTTGGGTATATGGGGTCCTCTTTAAGGCCTATCCAAAGTCAAAATTAAACTGTGTAACTCTGAATTTAAGTAGATCCTTTTGTTCATTTTTGTATCCCACCCACAGTTGTAGCATCTCTGTATTTTTGTTCTCCAGATTTAGTGAACAAAGGGAAAGGTTACAATAGGGCAGTAGCTAAATTTGTAAGGAAAGAGCTTTAGAAGGAAAAAATGAAACTCCTGAAAGGTGTCTCAGAAGGTTTACAATGTAAGAGGATTTAAAGGCGTCAACCTCAGATTTCGTTGACTTTTCTCTTTAGTCTCAGCAGGTCTTTCCTTCTCAAGGAGCCATTTTATTTCACGTTTGGAATGGGGGAATAAGAGTCTCAGAATGTTGCTTGGAATTATCTATCTATGCCTTTGTTCACAGAGTTAAAACAGCCTTCATAAACTGCACTGTGAGAGTAAATTTCAGTGTTTTATTCCACTGGAAGCAGATGCCCAAAGTATAGAAATTCATAAAGCCCATTGTGATGGTTACTTATGGGGCACACTTGGCTGGATTAAGCAATGCCTAGAAACCCAGATAAGCATTGTCCCTGGTGTGTGTGTGTGTGTGTGTGTGTGTGTGTGTGTGTGTGTGTGCGCGCGTGCGTGTGCACGCGTGCGCATGTGTGTGTGTTTTCAGAAGATGTAAGCATGTTAGTCTGAGTGAACTGGTTAAGAAGACCCATATACCGTACAGGTAGGTCCACCCAATCAGTTGAGGACCGACAGAAAAAATACACAAGGAAAACTAGTGTATCTGTCTGAGAACTGGGAAAGGGTCAGCACCTGCCACAGACATCAGAACGCCCAGCTTTCTAGCATTAGGATTACACCAGCAGCCCCCTCCTTGGCTAGTCAGAGTCAGCCTTAAACTGAGAACTATACCAATATCTTCCTTACTTCTTAGCCCTTCAGACTTTGACTAGGCTATGCTACCCTTGACCTAGTGTTCCCAGCATACAGACAAGACAACTTGTCATAGAACTTCTCAACACCAAAATTGCATAAGCCAATTCCCCAAATGAATCCCTTCTTATAAATCTGTATACATGTTCTATTGATTCTATCTGTCTAAGAACCATAACTTATACAAATTTTGATACCAGGAGTGGTTCTAGACGAACAGAAACTTAAGGATGAGTTTTCTTATTTAGTTTTGAGGCTTTAGTATTGACTGTTTAACCCAATTAGGCCTAAAAATGCTAAGAACTCTTCTAATAGTTCAGAAAGCAATAGTTCATGCTGTGAACTGTCTTTAGAAATACATGATATAAACACGCTTGATTCACTGCTCTTAAAAGACAATGAATTCAGTGACTATTGTGCTGTCAAATACTTGAGAAGAACTGAGAAATATAATGATGCTGGTGACTTGCTGTAATTGTCATTGGACATAATGATAAAAGACAAAAAATAGCTCAGGGATAAGATTTCTTGGCTCCAACTTCACATAAATGACCCACGTGTTTCTAAGAATATCCTGAGACAGAATTTTCTCTCCTGTAGCCACAAGGCTAAAGTTGCCAAAGATTAAACTTAAGCCTTCATTCTGTGATTGTCCAAATCACAAGAAAAGTTAAACTTCAGCCTTCACTGGTTGAGAAAAAGTGTGAGCCTATAAGTTAGGATGAGGATGTGTACGTACAAGGACTCTGATAAGGCTAGAACAGTGAGACCCTAAGTTCCGAAAGAGCAATTTTCCAGTGGAAAAAATCCCTCCACTCCCCCAAAATAGTCACACCCTCCCTTCCTCCTTGCAACAGAAGTGTTCTCTCCTCACCCCTCATCTCACCCCTCTGTAGTGGTATCCTTCCTTCCGTGGTGGGGCTGGCCTTTCCACCTTTGTCTGAGGAGACTGACTACATTCACTGCCTGAGGAAATAGTAGTGGATCTCTGAAACAGTTTCCCAAGGAGAAGTGTTCATTCTCCTTAGAACCTGTCCATGATGGATTTTAGACCTGTATCTTGACTCAGTTCCCAGGAGGCCCTGGAAGATTAGTTACAAAGTGTGACCCTTGAGGAGGGAAACTGTACCCCAAAAGAAGTACTTGAGTTTTCTAATTTATATAATCAGAAACCTGAGGTGTATATGGAGAAGATATGAAGGCTGTAGGATAACGGAATGGGCATAAAGCTGGGTCATGCAGAATTCATCTTTTTCTTTCGTAATTGAGATTTGATTGGTTGTGTTGAGGGTAAGTACTTATGCTCGCAATTCTGGACATACCTATCAAAAATCTAAAAAGCTCTGTGTTGTGATTCCTTATTAAAAAGTTATCCCAGGCACTTTCCAGCTTCAATTTTGGGAGCAAATTTTTCTAAAAGGTTTATCAAGTATCCATAATTTCAAATGATGAGAGTTACTGAAGTCACAGCAACTTACAATTTTTTTTTGCTTTGGTTTTGTTTTCTCTTTATTTTTTGGTTTTGTTTCATTTTGATATAGGATCTCTATCTGTTCCTGGCTAAACTCAAAGTTACAATGCTCTTGTCTAAGCCTCCCACCAATTTACAACTTTATGTCATATATACTACGTGCTCAAATTTCCAACCTTGCAGAGAACATTAACAGAGTTATTAGGACAATGGCCTGCCATGACCAGAAATATCACAGAGTATACATAGTTTTGCCAGAGGAGTGCTTGAGGAGTAGTTTTCTTTAGAAAGCAATTTTTAAAAATAGGGGAATAGAAATCATTTTAAATGTCCAGGGTATATTAAATGTATGATTATGACTTCAAATTGCCATTTAGTTTGTTTTGTGTTGTAGGATATAAAATTAACCCCTAACCTGTGGAATGCTACACTGATACCAGGACAGTCAAAGCATCCACTAATTCAGTGTCACACTACTCTGATTGTGTCACAAAAGAAACCCAAAACAAAAAGCAACCAGTGAATCAGAGTCTCTTTTTTTAAAACATCACTTGTACTTAAAAACTGCGGTGATATGAGGTTCCTTGCATCTTTAAAAAAAAATGTAAACTTGTGTTTACAAAAGAGATGATTTAAGAAATTACTCTGGATTATACAAGGAGGACCACTGAGAAGCCATGGAATATAATTAATCAGAATTGGCTTCTCTCTTTGCTACTTCACCAGAGACTGTACTGTATCTGTTCTTTAAATTTTTCCATTTTCTGCAGGTAAATCTTCTGTAGATTCTTGGTTAGCTACTTGGCCACTTTCCCCCTGCTTCCCTTTTCCCTCATTGTGTGTGTGTGTTGGAGAATGGGCATGGGACCCCGTGCCTTTACTCTGAGCTACATTCCCACGCTTTTAGTTTTCATTTTAAGACAAGGTCTTGCTAAGTCACTAAGTTGCCCAGGTTGAGTTCAAACGTGATCCTCCTACCTCAGCCTCCCAGAGTACTGAGATTACCAGTCTGTACCACTGGCCCAGATTCCTTTTCCCTCTATTTGCACTTTTTTTGTATGTGAAAATTTATCCTTTCCTGTGGCCTTTTGAACTTTCTCCTCTGTGTGCAGGAGCAGAGTTAGTTGACAGCCTGGCCAATCTTCTCTTGGTCTCGTCTTTCCACCAGTCTTCAGCTGAGATGATCTTTCTCTTGGACATGCTGGCAACATGGGTGCCACAAGCTGAGTCCTGCAGGCCGTGATACGTGAAAGGCCTTTGCAAAGCGAGGCTGCCTGGGTGCTGCAGACTGAGTTTACTGTTACAATCCATTAAGCAGTCTCTTTACATTTAAAGTTGCTGCTTGAGAAGTTGGGGAAGTCGCTACCATTTGGCCTGTTGTCACAAATACAGATCAGAAGTGATACCTTTACATGAGCAAGTTAGAGATGCCAAGTCTTGTTTTGTTTACCATAAAGGAAAGAATTCAATGGCTTAGAAATGCTAGATTATTAAAAGTGGATTTGCCACATAAAACCTATTCCTGCACACTGAAAGGACCCAAAAGCTACACCTTCCACCAATATTTTGCACAATTAATTCGTGAGGGGAGCTCTCTACATCCCTGGAGTAGTCTGTGGTTTAGCTTCTCAGTAGGCCAGTCCTTGGAGTGGAAATCACAATTATCCAAATGGAAAACTTTGATGCAGTGAGAATAATTGGATCCTGGGTGGCGGTGGCCATATGACAGTATTCAATCCTCAGAGACGAGGTGGGCATACTGACCGTAATGGGTAGCAAAGGCAAAGCAATGATCAAAAGAGTCTGGCTCGGGTGGGCTATGGCGTCAGCTAGTTAATCATAGTGTTCCTATAAATAGGATAGGCAGAAAGCCTACAGAATTCTTGCTTGATATGTATAAACAGAAAACCTTCAAGTCAAATGAAGAAAAGCACAACTCAAATCATATAAACATAGAATTAAAGCCCCTCAATTAATTCCTAGGCGGGAGTCTGTTTATAGACCCAAACTCGTTGAATAAATCAGCCCCTTAAGGAAGGTCCCCACTATACTACCTAGTATATGTGCTGTTAATCTTTCTGTCATCCTGCTCCAAAGGAAGTATGGCCTTTTACCAGGGTAATTATTACAAAGGAAAAAGAAATCAGCAAATATTTCAAGAAGTACTAGATACTGATTCTGAATCAACATTAATTACAGGAAACTCAAAACATCTCTTCAGCCCGTCAGAGTAGGGGCTTATGGAATTCAGATGATGGATGGAGTTTTAGCTCATTCTGACTTACAGAAGGTCCACTGGGTCCCCAAATCCATTCTGGGATCATTTATTCAGTTCTAGAATGCAAAATTAGAATAGTAACTCTTAGCGGCTGTCAGAAAGGTCACATTAATTCCCTTACCTGGGGAGTGAGGGCTGATATAGTGGGAAAGGCCAAACGGTAGCCATTATAGCCATTACATTTCTTTTTTTTAACCAAGGCAAATAATAAATCAAAAACAATAGCACACTCCTGGAGGAATTGCAGAGATTAGTACCATCGTTAGTGACTTTAAATATCTTGGTGTAGTGATTTGCTTCATGTCCCTGTTCAGCTCTCCTAACTGAGCTATGTATTAATAGAAAGCACATGGAAACTTTGGATTATGGTAAACTTACACAAATAATGGTTCCAACTGCAGCTGCTCTACTGTTATAATTTCATTACATGAGCAAATTAAAGTCTGGTCCTAGGTGTGCAACTGCTAATCTGACAAATGGCTTTTAATCCATTCCTGTCCATAACATCCTTAAGAAAAACTGTTTTCACCCAGAAAGGTCAGCAGTATACCTTCATTGTCCTACCTAAATGGTATATCAGCTCTCCAGCTCTCTGTAATAATCAAGTTCTCAAAGGTCTCAATCACTTTTCCTTTCTACAAGATAGCACACTTGTCTATTACATTGATGACGTTGGACTGATTGGATCTAGTGATTTAGACTTTGGATTTTGGATTTAGTGGTGAAACATTTACATGTCAGAAGATGAAAAATAAATCTGACTGAAATCTAGGATCCTTCTACCTCAGTGAATTTCACTGAGATCCTTGGCAAGATCCATGCCAAGGTAAAGGATACATTGTTGCATCTGATACATCCCATAGCTGTGATTAAAAAAAAATAGTAGGCCTGTTTGATTTTTTTCTAGTGAGTTGACCCTGAAAGCACAAGTAAGTTACCTAAGAAGTAACTCAAATTCTTATGGGTCCTAATCTTGATACACTGCCTTCTCTCTCCTAGCCTGTAACCTGTGGCCTCATCGGAGATACCTTATGATAGTTAGCAGAGGAAAAGAAGACTAGAGCCTAGTTTATAAATGGTTACACTCGCTATTCAGGTACCACTCGAGAATAAACAACTATAACATAACAGTCCATTTATGGCACTCCCCTAAAGAACAGTAGTATCTAACGGAATCCTTTGCAATGGGCAGTACATCAGGCAGCACACCTCACTGTACACTCTGACTAGAAGATGAAATGGCTAGCTATTTGATTTTATAGCCAGTGGTTTGGCACTATGATCAGAAACTTGGAAAGATGTTTGGAAAAATCAGGGATGAGGAAATTTGGGAAAGAGGTGCTGGATAGCTCTCTCTGTGTTTAGAAAGGGTAACCTCAGCAGAAAAAAAAAAAAAAAAACGCTAGTAATCAGGTGGATAGTATGTCTAATTGTGTGGATGCCAGGCAGTCTGCCTTTACAAGTCCCCCTGTTTTCACTGGTGAACTCCTAAGCTAAGCAGCCATGATGGAAAATATAAATGTTATCCATAGACTGAAAAACTCAAGCTGCCACTCACCAAGGCCATACAAGCTACAGCCACTGCTTAGTGCCCAATCTACAAGCAGCCAAGACCAATGCTGAACATATGACATGGCACCATTCGCCAGTTTCATCCTGATGGCAGGTTGAATAGATTGAACATGGTATTCCACACACCATACATCTGACCAGGATTACATATGACCAAGAAATTAAATTCTCTTGTCTTACCAGGTTCACCGTCATCTTGAAGCAGCTAGCTTAATAGAATGATGGAATGATCCTTTGAAATTGTGGTTATGGTGCCAGTTAGATGGCAGTAACCTTGTAGGAATGAGACAGGAGTCAGCATCTAGTATTTGGTGCTATTTCCCCAATGACCAAGATTTATGGATCCAGAAGTCAAGGGGAAATAGGAGACGGATGATTCTCCATTGTCACTGGTGATTCACTCACAAAAATTTTCTTTGTGTTCCCTCAAATTTTGTTCTGCTGGTCTAGAACTTATTTCCAAAAGGAAAACCAACCATGATTCTAATGAACTAGAAATTAAAACTTCCTGGCTACTTTGGGATCCTCAACACTTCTGAATTAATAAGCAAGAAGGAATGACTGTGTTGTGTGGGCTAATTGATCCAAACAGCCAATCAGAGTTTAGACTACCACTCCATAAACATAGTTAAAGAACGTACCTGAACTGCAAGAAATCCCTTAGGATACCTGTTAATACTACCATGCCCCAGGATTAAAGTTAGCAGGAAAATATAACAGCCCAACTCAAGCAAGACTACAAATGGCAGAAACTTTTCAGAAGTGAAAATTTAAGTTTCTCTGCCAGTTAAAAAACGTGACTATCTTATCGAATGCAATGTGAATGTAAAATGAGTAGAAGAAGAAAATGGGTGGTAAATAATATCTGAGATCATAAATCCAGCTACAGAAACAAGAGCTGTCACTATCATGAATACTTTCTATTTTATTTAAAAAACATTATATATGCATATATAATATAAAATATATTAAGCAGTACCTTTATTTTTATTCCTTTTCTATTCATTTACCATGTCCAATAATATAATACATATAGATTTTATATATATCACCACTTATAATTATGGGTAATTCCACACAATAGTGTATTTAAGTCAGGGACTATCAGGAGATAAGTAAACATAATCCCTTGTTTTGCCTAATTTTTTTCTAGGAAATGGATTAGGGTATTATCAGTTGTGCACAGGACAGTTACATCATTTTAGGGAAAATTATGGCCTTAAATTACCTTTATTTGGAAATTAAATATAGTTCAAGGAAATGAAGATGCGTACCAGATTGTCAATGGTTAAACTTAAGATGGCTGTTGTTAGGTGTCAGCTTGACTGTATTAAGGAATACCTAAAAGCCAGAAGTGCATTATCTTGGATGTGTATGTGAGGTTATTTGCAGATGAAACAAGTGTGCGCATGTGAGTAGGCTAGGTGAGGAAGACTTTCTCAGTGACGGTGCGCATCATGAATTAGCTGAAGATCTGGAGAGAACAAATGCAGAAGGTAAATTGATGATCATATTTGTCTCTTGGTTCTTGTTGCTGGGGAGCTCAGAATCAAAATTCAGGTCACGTTTAGGAACCATGTAGACTTAATTGTGTGCTTTTTCTACATAAAAATTTCTCAACCATTACTTTATTTTACTTTAATGAAGGTTTTTACCTAAGAACTGGGAAAGTGTCATTTCAAAAAATCAACACCAGGTTTATGGCATTTGGACTCCTGGAGTCATACCAGCAGCCCCCTCCCTGGCTACTCAGGCTCATGTAATCAAACTGAGAATTAAACATTGTCTTCCCAGGTTCTAAGGCCATCATGTTTGGACTGAACTATATCTGACATCTTAGTATGACATCCAGCCCATGCTGTCATATGACTTCTCGGCTGCTGTAATTGTATGTGCCAACTCTCCTAATAAATCTCCTCTCACATATCAGCACACATATCCTGTTGACTCTGTCTCTCTAAAAAACCCTGAATTTTAAGTAGAGTTTGATAATTCTGAAAACTGAAACTTAGACTTATGTTCAAAATTGGTTCCATAAAGTTGATGCTGTGTTATTTGTTGATTGTCTGATTATCCCCTTTTCTCATAACATAAAGAATTTAGGTTGACTTAAAAGAATATTCAGTTTCTAAGAAAAGTGTGGGAAATTTATTTATGACTTAAAATTAAATCAGAGTAGAAGCAGAATAAGAAATTAACAATAAAGCAAGGATTGAGAAATTGTTAGATAGAAAAGCGTGCCGTGAAGTCTACATGATCGCTAAAATGTGTCCTACATTTTGATTCTCAGCTCCCTAGTAAAAAAGAGCCATGATGAGTCATGATAGCCACAGGATCCACAAGGAAAATGCAGGATGCAGCTTCTCTTTACTAGTGAGATCTGGGAAAAGTCAATTGATTATGAGGTTTCAATTATCACAGGATATTATGGATGATTCTCTTTCATTATTCAAGGTTTCGGTTCACATGTATTATAATAGGCCCATTTATGCCGGAGTATTCTCAGTAAGTTTTCAGTAACGAACTAATGAGAATTCAAGCAACCCCAGGGCAACTTCTTTCATAAGTCAGTTGTATTTACAGTTTTGTTTTTGTTTTGAGACAGGGTCTTGCTCTATAGCCCAGTCTGGTCCTGAACTCACTATGGAGCCCAGGCTCGCCTTAGACTCACAACAATCCTCCTGTCTCAGCCTCTCGAGTGCTGGGATTACAGGCATGCACCACCACTCCTGGCTTACGTGGTGCTGGGGAATTGAACTCGGGTACTTAGTGCTTGCCAAACACTTGCTAGGCAAGTGCTTTGACCATTGAGCCATTCCTCCAGCCCTGTTTTTGCAATTTTAGACACATGGTCAGGCATGTCCTCATCCCTTCTTATGGTCAAGCCTGTCCTCATACCTTCTTTGATAGGACAGTTGTCTTAAGTTGAAACTAACAAGCCAAAGACCTGGACTTACTCAAACTGAGAGTCTCTAAGGTCAACTTAAAAGACTTCCCTGGAATTACTTCACAGCATAAGAAAGTATCAAGATACAATACTGAAATATGTATAATGTATGAGGTTGGGCTTGGAAGTGCTGGCGGACCCTACCCCTGTTTCCTGTGTTGATCCACTGACCTCATCTGAACCTGGTGGCCCAGATTGAACGTCCAAGAGCTTTCCACCCTCCCATTTGACTTAGACCTGTTGACGCGACTGAAATCCATATTGGTTCTAATTTGAGGGCTGATGTTTCCTCCCAAGTCACAAAGCCTTCAGATTCCCACCCCGCCCCCCAGCACCTTATTCTTGCACTAGTCTCATTTTATATATCCTTTTCACTCCCCTGACTGAGAAAGGACTGGATTTCACACCTAATTAAAAGAGATTGTATTGCCCGCTGTTTCCTTTCTTGTTCAGTTTCTCTTATGAGCAGGCAGCTTTTTATTCTCATGCTAAGTCCTATCCCAGGACCCCTGCAGCTTAAGGGACCCGCAGGAACAGAGTCCTACAAAACAGAGAACCAGGCCCTCTGCCACCTATTTCAGCAGAAAGCTTTTTCCTTTGGGACTCACCCCTGCTTCAGCCCCATTTATTTGAGCTCTGCCATAGAACACAGCCACTTAGAATGCATTCTCATACACAGTAATACAGTCCTTTGTATATTTCAATTGAATACCAATACCATCACAGGCTGACTTTTATATTTTTAACCTGGTGAAAAGGGGATAGATTAAAATATATAAAAAACTGTTTTATCACTCTTTTTGACTTTGCCTCTTTTTTATCATTGTTTTTCACCTTGCCATGTTCATAGATCAGGGTATTTAGGGTGGGGAGGCATCCTCAGATACATAAACTTCTGCAAAGCTGTGTGATTCTGAAGAGTGTAGAGGGGCTGGAATTTTCAGGGGGAGAGTGAACCGGTTGATTTGTCGTGTGTGATTTTTTTTTTTTTTTGAATAGCCCAAATGCCTATTCAGTGCCAATCTAGGAAAGAATGGAGTTAGCATTTTCACACCATTCCTTCCTACACAGTCCTTGAATAACCATCTAATCAAGGTTTGTTTTCAATGGGGGACAAATCTTCTACAGTAGAGTATTTCAGATTTATTCCATTGGAATCTATACATTAATGCCCATTGGATGAAAAGGACATGTTCACAAAAGCCTGGACTTTGCCTTGCTGTGGCAGGAACTTTTTCCCACTGTATTAAAGTTAAAAATAAAAGAAAGCCTGGGAAAGGAATTGCCTCAGCATTGTGTGCTGGAGGAATAGCGTGCTTGAATGGAGGGACAGAGTTCCCCTATTACATCTGTACCCATATCACCAGGAAAAAAAAAAAAAGATTCAGCCTTTCATGGCTGCTCACTGTGTTTTGGGGCCAGGATACTTCGGGTGATATTTAAGAATTAAGGCAGTAAAAATCCAGCAAGACTTCTCAGGTTAGGTTCAGTATGAGTGCAGTTTTACGTTTCTCTGTGGTGATGACATTATTGCATTAATTATAACTCAGACTACTTATCAGAGAGCCCAATTGTTTAGACTGACTAAATGTTAAATAAAATTTGATCCAATGAGCAATTTGAATTTTTTTCTTATGAAATGTGTATGAGAGTTAGTATGTGTAATGTGATGACAGCTTTTGATGTTCATCACTTCACATCTCCAGAGCAGGCGCCATCATAACTTTCAATGTGTTTTTTCCCTGCCGAGAAAAAAGATGGTCATAGTGCTTTGGGCAAGTCAAGTTTCATTTCCCGGTGATACCAAGAAGCACGATTTCCAATCCCAGCCTTGCTACTTGCTAGCTTCATAAAACTTTGGGCACACCACTCAGATGCTTTGAGAGCCCCAACTTCCTCTTACATCAAATAGAAATAGTAAAACCTGTCTAGAAAATATATAAGATTTTGGTAAAAAGTAAGTGAGATCTCACATGTGAGTTTTCCATACTGTTAAATACTACCAGGATATTAATTATTATGATAATTATGATAGATTTGCTGCCTAGACTTATCTGAAAGAAGACAACTTTATCACATATCATCTGTAGTGTTATGATTAGCACTATGGTCAAATGTGTGTTTAAAGAATATTTTCACCTGCACAGTAAAAAACTAAAAGTTGTAATATATCTATCTTATTCAGAAATGGCTCTGCCACTAATCTGTCATTAAACTCTTTTTCATTTAAGAGTAAACAGTAAAATCACCATTTCTGAATAAAATGGACTTATTATTCAAAAATATGAATGTTTAATTTTTAACAATACACTATAGTAAAATGTACATTGCCTTTCATCTCTCTCCAGGCATTTTCTCCCTTTCAAATACATTTACCACCTCATTCTACTTTCTGAAGCAGTTCTGAAAGTCCTCTTTCTTGAGTATCTTAAGTTGCACAGTGATGGCTATCTTTATGTCCCAAATTGATTCAAAACAGGAACCTGTCATAGTTAGTTTTACATTGGGAATAGGCAGAAAATTCCACAGTGCCAGATCTGGTGAGTAAAGTCGATGAGGACACGCTGCTAGATTTTGTAATTTTGTAAGCCTGACTTTGGAATGAATGTCTTGCAGCAGCTGCATTCACTAGATTTTTGATCACACCTCATAAGGCATGAAAGAGAATTTTCAGAACTGCTCTAGAAAATGACAAGAACAGTGGGATAAGGGTGTTTGAAGTAAGGGTTGCAGAATTTTGAGGGGGATAATGGTAATGTATCTTTTACTGTAATAATTATTTAAATGTAAACATTCACCATGTATTTTGATCATACTCTGTGTGTGTGTGTGTGTGTGTGTGTGTGTGTGTGTGTGTGTAGTACATGATTTCAGGACTAGAAAAATGAAAGCCATACTAAGTCATGTATAAAAGTAGCTGGAGGAAGGACTAGGCAAACCATTAACACAGCTTTACAGCAAATTCATGAGCTTGCAGGGGCAACACTTATGATACATTTAAGACACAGTGAAGTAGTTTAGAGGGCAGACTCTAGAGCCTGTTGGCCTGGTTTCGAATGAGGGCTTTTTGCCGATTGCCTGAGAGCCTTCAGCAAGTTCCTGGATTCTCTAGCTTCAGTTTCCTCATCTATAAAATGGGGATACTAAGGCTACCTGTATGATTTCTGTGAAGATTACATGAAACACTCAAGAGAATGGCAGTGCTTGCTGCAGTCCAGCACAGACCTTTTAAGCATTTCATCTTCAGTAAGCCTCCAGACATTGCCCGTGTCACACATCACTGTCCCAAAAGAGGGCTCAAGCTGGCTGTCAGAAATGGGACTGAAAGCAGCCAGCGGAAGTCCCTGTAGTGAGCAGGTTGCATTCTGTAGCCCATCTGTCTGCTGGGAAATATGACGGCAGTTGCTCGGTGGGCATTTTTGTCTCGTTTGAATTTTCCAAGACTTTTGGAAAATAGATGGCATGAGTTATGGTAATAGGCACTATAAACTAATAGGAAATACATTTATTTCTTAACTATGAATGTCATTGCTATGTTTGAATAAAATAAGGAAATTAGGTAGATGGAGCAACACACTTTCCTGAAGTACTTGGGCTGAGACTTGCCTAAAGGGGAGGTAGATGTCCCTAAGGACAGGTCTCCCGTTGGCTTCTCAGCTCCTCCCTCTGGACTTGGCAAGAGTGGCAGGCAAGAGACCCATAGGGTCATCCGTGCCACGACTGGTAGTCCAAGTACTGGGGAATTAGACCACTTCGGTATTCAAAGTAGCTGGGTTTCTGAGGTGGGACTTGGCCTGTTCTCCTGGGCTTGTGCATGTCCCTGCCCTTGTCTGGAGGAGGGAGCTCTAGCAGTACTCCCCTGACATCCATGGGTGCTAGAAAGGCAGTCACTTAGATCTGACCCACCTGCCTTTTGTGTCTGTCTCATCACGCTGCAGGTGACATCAGTTGCAAGGGGATGACCGAGCGCATTCACAGCATCAACCTTCACAACTTCAGCAATTCCGTGCTCGAGACCCTCAACGAGCAGCGCAACCGTGGCCACTTCTGTGACGTGACGGTGCGCATCCACGGGAGCATGCTGCGCGCCCACCGCTGCGTGCTGGCAGCCGGCAGCCCCTTCTTCCAGGACAAGCTGCTGCTGGGCTACAGCGACATCGAGATCCCGTCCGTGGTGTCCGTGCAGTCGGTGCAGAAGCTCATTGACTTCATGTACAGCGGCGTGCTGCGCGTCTCGCAGTCGGAAGCTCTGCAGATCCTCACCGCCGCCAGCATCCTGCAGATCAAAACCGTCATAGACGAGTGCACGCGCATCGTGTCGCAGAACGTGGGCGATGTGTTCCCGGGGATCCAGGACTCCGGCCAGGACACACCGCGGGGCACTCCCGAGTCAGGCACGTCCGGCCAGAGCAGCGACACGGAGTCGGGCTACCTGCAGAACCACCCACAACACAGTGTGGACAGAATCTACTCGGCGCTCTATGCGTGCTCCATGCAGAATGGCAGCGGCGAGCGCTCCTTCTACAGCGGGGCGGTGGTCAGCCACCACGAGACCGCGCTCGGCCTGCCCCGTGACCACCACATGGAAGACCCCAGCTGGATCACCCGCATCCACGAGCGCTCGCAGCAGATGGAGCGCTACCTGTCCACCACCCCCGAGACCACGCACTGCCGCAAGCAGCCCCGGCCTGTGCGCATCCAGACCCTCGTGGGCAACATCCACATCAAGCAGGAGGTGGAGGACGACTATGACTACTACGGGCAACAGAGGGTGCAGATCCTGGAGCGCAACGAGTCCGAGGAGTGCACGGAGGACACAGACCAGGCTGAAGGCACTGAGAGTGAGCCCAAAGGTGAGAGCTTCGATTCTGGCGTCAGCTCTTCCATAGGCACGGAACCCGACTCAGTGGAACAGCAGTTTGGGCCCGGGGCGCCACGGGACGGCCAGGCAGAGCCCGCACAGCCGGAGCAAGCTACAGAAGCCCCCGCTGAGGGCAGCGCTCAACCAAACCAGCTAGAAACAGGTGCCTCTTCTCCAGATCGAAGCAACGAGGTGGAGATGGAAAACACAGTCATCACTGTCAGCAGCAGCTCAGACAAGAGCTCCCTGCAGCAGCCCACTGTGAACACCTCCATCGGGCAGCCGTTGCCAAGTACCCAGCTCTACTTAAGACAGACAGAAACCCTCACCAGCAACCTGAGGATGCCTCTGACCTTGACCAGCAACACACAGGTCATTGGCACAGCTGGCAACACTTACCTGCCGGCCCTCTTCACTACCCAGCCCGCGGGCAGTGGTCCCAAGCCTTTCCTCTTCAGCCTGCCACAGCCCCTGGCAGGCCAGCAGACCCAGTTTGTGACAGTGACCCAGCCAGGCCTGTCAACCTTTACTGCACAGCTGCCAGCACCACAGCCCCTGGCCTCATCTGCAAGCCACAGCACAGCCAGTGGGCAAGGTGAAAAAAAGCCTTATGAGTGCACTCTCTGCAACAAGACTTTCACCGCCAAACAGAACTACGTGAAGCACATGTTTGTACATACAGGTGAGTGCAGGTGCCCAGGAGGCCTGGCAGCAGAGGCAGAGGGGGTTCTGGGGAGGGAAGAGTAGGACTGCAAGTAGGAGGAAAGGCTTGGAGTTATCTTCCAGATTTTAAAGGAATCCCACCCCAAGTTTCTTCTTAGAAACCCTAGCTATGCCCCAGGCATAGGGATGAAGTAGTCTGCCCCTGAAAGATGAAATCACAGAAATCCTTTATGGAATGGCACTTAACTTTTCTATACTTCAGTTTCCTGGCCCGTAACATGAGAATAATAGTATACCTTTCTTACAGTGCTGCTTTAGAGAATTGTATTAACTAGTATACAGGAACTTCTTAGCGTTACTAGCCCATAATAAGTGTAAGTGCTAGATATTATTAACAATATTGTAACAAGATGACTGGGAGGAGGATTATGCTGTTTGACTCCAAAATGTAGAACAGCACCAGTGATTGAGCGTTCTGAGAAGTGTCTTTTAACTAAATAAAAGAAATTGTTTCCGATCAGAGCTGCTCTATGAGGGGATAGGCTGCCTCCAAAGGAATTAGGTTCCTCTGTCAAAGGTGTTTAAGGACAGAATGGATGATCATTGCATAGAGATTTTTAAAAAGAGATTCATGCACCAGGTTGGGCATGATGGGGATTTTTCTGGATTCTATAACTCCACATCTTAGATGTGATGTTTTAGCCAGTACTTTTTCTTAGCTCTTTAATGAGACAGACATAGAAATGGGAACTCTGTGGATGCATCTCTGTCGAAGGGACCATGTATGCAATTAAGACTTCACATAGATCCTCTCATACCTAAAAAGGCACACCAAGGTGACAATATCATATTTAAATTCTTATGCTGATCACTCTTCTGGTAAACCTCTGGCTCCAGAATGCTCCTGTTAAATGATAAATTTATTTGAAAATTTGTGTCAAACGTTATATACTTAAGTTTCAATATATGAAAACAAATTCATTTCTCAAAGTGGCCTTATTTCTTCAGAACAGACTAGTAGAAAATTGAAATAGGATACAAAATGTATATGCTTAAATTGAGTACTGGAAGAGAGGCTTTAGCTGTGGAGACAAGGTAGCCAGCACTGAAGTGAACAAATAAAATAGCACATTACCTAAGGGGAGCTTTGCCTTCTTTGTATAACAGCTGAAGTCAGGACATTATATAAATCGATTTAAGTGCCTTAATGCATATCAGCTGTATTGAGAGATTATAGTTTCCATACCTTCAAATAAAGACTGTGACTCATTACTGAATATAGAAAAGTGGGTGGTGGCAAGTCACTGTGTTTACTTGAGATTAATATGAATGCAATGATAATTGGAGATCTATGAGGAGAAGATAATCAATAGAAATAAAGAAACATTATTTTTGTAGCAACATATGACATACTGCTTTCAAATAATTTTTGTTCTTTCCTCTCCTAAATAGCTATTTTATAAGACATCAAATTAAGGATTAATGGGAGAAAAGCGACTACTTGTGGAAGTATTCCCTTTGCCAAAGTTGACTTCGCAGGTCTTAGATTCATAAATGTATCTATTTACTCTTTTACTATATCTCTTCCAGTAGACCTATCAGATATAAAATTTATACATTCTTATTAGATCACATATCAAAATTGATCTCTAAATTTACAATATAAAAATTTCAGTATTCTACCAATAGTTGCCTTTTAAAATATAGTTTTCTCCAATAGACTCACCATAGGATCCTGTAGTTAACCCATGAGAAAACCAACAATGAATTTGAACATTAAATATCATAGATGTAAAGAGCTGTGGGCAATGTCATTTTTTTAGGTCAACTTATACTCAAAGTAAGATCTTCAGAACATCAGTGAATTATTAAGATCTTCAGTAAATCATTAAATTCTTTTCATTGGTGTGCATACATGGCCACATCAGGAAATAATTATATATACGTATCAACTGGGCTTCCTATTTTTAAAATACAATGATGGCTTTTCCCATGGTAGTTTAGGTAATTTAAGACCTCAGTGTGGCCCACATTTCCAAGGTTCTCTCTGTTTTCCTAGGAAAACATCAAAAAAGTGGGTTTTTCCAAACTTTGTGAGCCCAATGGAAATGATAACAATCCAGAGCCACAGTTTGCATGTCAGCATAAAAACAGTCTAGGAAGTATAGGAGAAACTTGGAAGAGCAGAGATAGACTTGATATTCTTACCCATAGTGTATCAAAAAGAATCCTACCAAAAAAGAGTATCTTGACAGAGCTGAATGGAAAGACATTTGTTTCTTTTTTCCAAATCAATAGACCTGCATAAACTAGATTTGCATATTTTTAATTCCAGTGTTTAAGGTAGATGCTACTTGCTTGCAATAATACAAAGGAAGAGTTCTGAGATCTGGATTCCAGTTAAAATCCTGTGTAGATTTGTACTAATGATCAACATATTCATAAAATGAAGGGTCTGAAACAAATAACTAGTCCATCATTTTCACTTTGGAGCTAAGTTCTACTTTGGAGAAATAAGCCCTAGGAATGAAGTATATTCCACAATGATTCAAACACTGAAATTCAGGGTAGATGCCCAAGTGAAAGATAATTATGTAATATGTAATATAAAATTTGGAAGACCTAAATTAAGATTCAGGTTTTCCAAATGGCTGTATGACTGTAAATGAGTTGCTTAACATCACAATCTTTTTTTCTGTAAGTTTAAAATGAAAATAATATTTTTTCTACCTTTTGACTAGCCATAAACTGGGCCCATAGGAGCTTTTCTAGAAGACAAAATATTACATAATTTTTAAAATCACCATTACTTCATTCTCTTCCACCTAGAAACCACTGAGTTTCTTTGCTCTGTCTCCTAGTTAAAAAACTTTGAACGTGTTTGCTTCTTCTGTGAGAGTCAAATGTTAAAATGTATGAGTATGACACTCCTAGGATTTCTTTTGAGCTTTCTTGATAATAACAACTTCTTTCATTCCTTAATAATTTTTATAAAAATGATTTTATTTCCTCCCCAACTCACTCTTTATGTAATGCCAAACAAATCACAGCAGCAATTCTTAAGAGTTCTTCATAGTCGCATACTGCGGTTTACTAAGAGTGGTAAGAAAGGAAAGTATGAGTTCAGAACATGTTTGAAAGCAAGAGTTCAAGAAAAGCAAAGATTAGATAAACCATCCTGTTGTGGAACAGAGTAGAGCCCTTCTGTATCTTTCTCAACCTAAACAAATAAATAAATAGAAGCCAAAATAAAGGAACAAAAGTGAAAGGAAAGGAAGAGAGTATATTAGAAGGCTAAGCCTTTGTAATTCAACATGTACACGGAAGGCAAGCAATACTGAGGATTCAAAGATAACCAGAGAGCCGTGTGACCCCCATACCAGGAGTATGTCAATGCTCCCTCACCTGCCGCACCTCCGGTGGAGCCCAGCAGCCTGTGTTTCGAAGATCCCTGACTCATGCTGAAATTGAGGATTATTCACCTAAAGGGCTGAGTCTGACAGATTATGAAGATGGCATCAGGTTGCTTTTGCTATATTGCATTGTTCCCAAAAACTTCACTAACAAGAATCTGTGTGCTAGAAGAAGAAAAACAAATCAGACTTATGGACAAGAGTTGACTTTTTTAATGGATAAGTTATACTCCAGAAGCTAATATCTCAAACATGAGCAGTGGGTAAGCTGAGTCTTCCAAACTACCTAGGTACCGTAGCAAATGTACCCCCTCTAGTACTGCGCAGTACTGACTTGTGTTTTCATACATGGGCATCTCTATACCTTCTCATTAGAATATAAAGTCTGAGAGATCAGAAACACATGCATAAATATACATACCATGCATTAATGTGCCCAGTATGTAATACCTTACAAATGAGCAGCATCCAGCCATATTTAACCTTACCTTACAAATGAGGCATATCTGGTCATACTTATTCAATGGCTCAATCAAATCTTTCCACCATGATGTCTAACCACTTCCAAAAGAATGAATGGTCTATTTCCACCAACTTGTTTATTTATTTTGTGATGTAGCTCTGCAGAAATGTTGCAAAAAAATCGTTCTCGCATTTATATACATTTATATATTACTTTCTCCAAGAATCTAAATATGTTACAAATACCATATTCTGTGGTTATTAACATTGTTCTACATAGCAGCCAGATCAGCCATAATTGATCATATTGATCAACAATAACCAGAACAAACAGGATGGCCTATAGACTATCATTAACCTCCAGGTACAGGATTGACAAACTTAGCAATCAGAAGATAAGACAGCCAGTTAAATTTGATTTTCAAACAAGAAGCGTATTTTTAGAATATGTCCTGTCCAGAATTTGTGATGTACTTATACTAAAAAAAATTATTTGTTATTTATCTAAAAGTCAAATTTAACAGAGTGTCATATATATTTATCTGGCAACCCTTTCCAGGTGGAACTTTGTTTTAAGACCCAAACTGAGCATTTTTGCCTTTAAAATTCTATAAATGAATATGGGCTAGCATATGTAGTTGCTTAGCAAGTGTTTGTTGAGTGAGTATGTAAATGAATGTTCAAAAATGCAGGCCTGCTTTCCAGGAGAACTTAATTCAAGGGACTTATACATAAATGCATTCTTTTCTCAGCAAGACTTTTAGATCTCTCTATCTATCTATCTATCTATCTTTCTCTCCTACCCTCCCTCTCAACTAGCTAGAGATTATATTGTACAGATATCTATGTTCTCACTCTTGTCTTTATTTCGCTTTTCATCAACAAAAGGTAGATGCCTTGGCTTTTTTCCAAATCATGCTACCAACAGTCCATCATTGGTAACTATTTTTAGCCCATTGATAACTTCTGTGCATACTTTTTTGTGTAATTTGGGAAGGTTAGCTATTTCTCTTAGCTATTTTTTCTTCTTAGCTTTAGCTCTGTATCATAGCATAACAATACTAGCCGTGGGGTAATTCCACAATAATGTGACAATCCACATATGGAGATTGGACTATTCTATCAAGTTACTGAGAGTAAAGGAATAAGTATCCGGTTTGGAATAAAAGCCTCAATTTACCACTTCCTGACCGAATAACTGACAAATTCTTTGTAGGTCCAACCAGAGCCTCAATTTTTCACACTGTGATAGTACTTATATTCCATGATTGCTCTGCAAAGTAAATATTTTATGTAAAAGCATTTACTTATAAATGCTATAAAATTATCAAAGCCATTTAAGAGTATATTTGCTCTATATGCTATACCATCGTCACACATTGTGTGGTACAGAAAATAGAAATAGGTGATGAGGGAAAAGTGGATTTGGAGGGTTGATACTTTTTTTCTTTTTTAATGGTACTGGGGGATTAAACACAGAGCCTTCACATTGACCTATATTGCTAACCCCTTTTATATTTTATGTATTTATTCACTCATTTATTTAGAGACAGAATCTTGCTACGTCACTAAGTTGCCATGCCTGAGCTTAAATTTATGATCCTTTTGCTGCCTTAGCCTCCCACAATGCTGGGATTATAGGCATGCACTGCCATGCTGGGATTGGACTGGTATTTTGATTTATTGGGTGATCTTCAGGCTATTAATACAACTCAAATTTTATGTAGCATGTTCTGGGGATGTAACATCTATGCCAAGCATATAATTGTAAGAAAGGATAAGTAATGTGAATGAAGTTTCCTGAGATCTTCAAAATTCTGCTTACCACCAGAACATTTTAGCTATCCCTAAAGCCACAGATGTTTAGTGAGAGTCCCCATTAGGCAGTTTTCCTAGGCAATAGCCAGAAGCCTGCCGGGGCCGTGCCCTCCCTTAACCACACTTCTCTGGATGGAGAGCAAACTTTGCAGCTGGTGGAGGCTCGGTACAATTCATGAGAGTGCACGTCAGTTGTTGCTAGTGAATCGCTACCCTTATTCTGGTTCAGTCTTGATTGTCCCTACTGACAGGACCTGCCAGGACAGCCTGACTCTCCCCTTTCCCTTTCTTGCTGCCCCACCGAGCCCCCTCTCTTGGTGTTCTGATCCTCATGGTCACCTAAAGAGAATGTGTAGTGAGAGAGGTAGGTAGGAACAGTGATTCTGGAAATATCCAAAAAATAACACCCACTCTCCTTTCTGCAGCTCTGGAGAAGCCCTTCTAGAAAGAGGAAGAATCTGTAGACTAAGTGAGTTTTTGCTGAGCTCTAAAGACAGAGGTCACTATTCAAATCTCAGGTGTCTTGGTCTATTACAGAGGGTTTTACTGAAACCTTTGGGTGTTGGGCAGAACTGCTAACCTGAGCAGCGTGTTCTTCCTCTTTCTTTGGTTGTCATAGCAGAGGAAGTATCAGACCTCATCCATGAGGCATTGAAGAGCCCACATTGAAAAGGGGGAAGACATAAACTTTCACCACTCCAATTAAGGACACTGCCTTTCCCCTTAAATTCTCCCCATGTTCTTTAGTTTCTCTGCCTCCACGCTCGGTTGCTGCTTGATAGGAAATCCTCTATTCTGTTTGTCAGTGTTTTATTCATGATACCACTTCTTTTCATTTGCATAAGTAATTGAGAGTAGATTACACAGACTATATCCCTAACTCTGAGTTTCTCAGCTGCAATTTACTTGCTTGCTGTATTGATTATCTGAAACTTTTTTTTTTTCATTCTGGGTTGGCTTCCCCATGCCAAGCCAGTCATTTCTCAGTTGAGTTATTTTATGCTCAGTTCCTTTGTGCTACATGAGCAGTTTAGTTTTTCTCAAAAACATCATGTACTCTGTGTTAAGTGCTTATTGCAAACAATTTGTGTTTTTCAAAACAATTTTTATAATACAGGAACCACCTTGTCATTGTCGTTGTTGTTGTTGTTGTCCTTCCTCCTCCTCCTCCTCCTCCTCCTCTTCTTCTTCTTCTTCTTCTTCTTCTTCTTCTTCTTCTTCTTCTTCTTCTTCTTCTTCTTCTTCTCTTCTCCCTTCTCCTCCTCCTCCTTTTCTACCTCCTCTTTCTTTTTTGTGATACTGAAGGTCGAGCTCAGGGTCTTCACACTAATCTGTACCGCAGCCCATTTATAGCTTTTGGTTTTGAGACAAGGTCTCAGTAAGTTACTAAGCTGAGCTTTAACTTGCTATCTGCCTGCCTCAGTCTCTCAGAGGACTGGGATGACAAGCCTGTAACTCTGGACCCAGCTAAGATAGGAACTTCCTGTATTATTCTCTATATATCAGGGCATCCAGGTTTTGAAAGGTTAAATAACATGCCCAAGTTGCTAAACTGGCTAAGTGGAAGTCATACCTGACTACTATGTCTGTAAAACACTCACATGGCTCATTTTTAAGTGAACAGGTTCGTGTGAGTTTGCCCTTCATGTTATAATTCATGTATCCATCTTTTCCCCTTTCTAACAAACCAAGCTTCCCATAGCTGACCCAAGATTCACGACTGGAAAGCTGCCCGCTCCCCTTTATCTCAGCTCTTAACTAGTGTATGTGGAATGCAGTAATCAGCAGACTGCATCCACTTCGCGTATAGTGTCTCAGTCCCTTTGGGGACCACTGCAAGTAGTAAGCAGGAAAATAATGCAATAGAAAAATACTAACATTCCTGCTGGGAGATATTATTTCTAATCTACATATTTAGAAAGGAATGTTGTGGACAATTGATAACTCTGAAAATACACCCACTTGGTCCATCCTGAAATGCCCGTGTGCTGCCGTCCCAGCATCTTAGCAGTCATAGAGAGTGCTTTCCTCTAAGGAGCTCCCAAGTGCTTTGTGAGTGTTTTTTCCTCGTCACCTAGCAAACCACTTTTTTGAGCAGGAAAGAGAATAGCATACTTTGTCCTATTTAAAATGTGGAACTGATAATGTATTAAGCGATTAAACAGATTGCCCCCAGGTCTTTTGCTGGCAAGGCCAGCACAAGAGTCTGCTGGATTTGGGGGCCACTGTGAGCAGTACGTTTGCAAAGAGCTACAGCAGGCCATTGGAAAGAGCCAGAGCAAGTGCTTGGTACAACTTCTCATGTACAGCAGGGAAAACAAACACCAGAGACAAAACATTTTAAGAAGCTCAGGGTCACACAAATAATTAATGGCTGAACTCATACTCCATGTATACAAACAATACATAGACAATGTATGCTATTGAGGGAAAAATGACAACTGTGGAGAATCAATTTATAGTCAGATCAGAAGAGTGTGAAAGTATATGGCTTTAATCAATGACCTTGCCTACAGGAAAAGCACACAGAAGGTGAAAGTTTCAAATAGCAAGAACGTTTTAACACAGACAGAGTTTAACTTCCTAGCAGCCAAAATACCATCTGGAACTTAAGGCATGCTTCCCATTAAAGGTGACAGGTGGACATATTTTAAAAGATAGTTGGCCAGCCTATCATAGCCACTATAAATTATACTGAAAGCACAAGGATAGCAAAGACCAGCTGAGTTCCAAGCATGTTTACAGCTGACAGAAATGTTTCAACTAAAAATAACATGCATGACTGTCTCTCTTAGGGAATCTCTCATTTCAGAAAAATGTACCAATGTAAACATTATGCATTGACTGAGCTCTTCAGCAAACAGATTATTAGCAGTGAGGCTTTCCTAACTCCTTCTGTTTTAGTCAAAAAGTGAAGTAAAAAAGAAAAGTCCTGCTCTTCTCTCCTGACCCTGTGATCCTGTGCATCAGATGCTCCCATCGTTGTGCTTCAGAACAAATCCTTTTATATTTCCAAACAATAAAAAAAAATGGTGAGAGAAAGTATCACATGAACCTAAAAGCACTTGCTGCCAACTTTGGCACATAAGCAGCACACAGTAATACACAGTGCTTATTTTTATTGCTGTTATTACTCTGACACATCAGATTTTTACTTCATAATACAAAAAATGGAAACACAATCAAGGAGCATATTTTAAAAGGAAGTTAACTCAAATTTAAGAAGTAGATTCCTTGCCCTTCTGAGAAGTTCAGATGTTGAGATACTGTCTAGAGAGGTTCAGGCCTTGTGCTTCAGGCCATCTACATCATGGAAGGATATGTAGAAGGACTTTCTACTCTCACTTAAATGCCTCTGTTAGACAGTCAGCAGTGACTGCCATGTAGTTCATCTCACCTGTCAAGAGCACAAAATAGCAAGATTTGAGAATAAACAGTGCAAACACAAGCAAGTCTTCAACTATCCAGAGGTTTCACAGGCCGGTGAACTTGCCTTTTAGAAGAATATCTCATGTTGTCACTTAGAGGACTGAGTACTTTTACTTACTTTACTATTTTTAGCTATCTTGATCATTTGGTTTCTAAATCAATGGCAAATCTAAGCAGTAAACAGAGGAGAAAGAGGGTCTTCAGCCAAAAAGCTACAAGAAAAGAAAGACACAAGAACTATTTTAGCAATTGACCTACAAGTTCAAAAAGCATATGGAACCACTTAATGAGGGGGGAGGAGGTAGCCTTGTAATAAGAATACCATGCAAGTTATTCCCACACTGCCCTTGGTGGTCTGCAAAGTGACTTCATATGTACTTTCTGTCAGCACCAGCACAGTGAGGTAAGAAGCATTGTGTACCTCAGGGACATTTGGTGATTTGTCAGAGAGGCTTACAGTGTGTTGGTGCCTAGATCTGAACAAGACCATTTGACTCTGAGATCATCATGTTGACCATCACTTACTTGACTTCCACACCTGAAAAGGCCGTGCTGTACACACCGCAGCCAATACAAATAGCCAGTTAACTCTCACATTAGGTTTTATGAAAAGTGCTGCCTGAAATAGATAATGTAGAAAGCACAGTTCTTCAGAACTGTTACCTTACTGGAAAATATTTTCCAGACAGGATTATAATGAGTTCATTTGCAAAGTAGAACAGTAGAAGTGGGAACTTTCAAAAAATTATATGACCAATATTCTTAATTCCCACAGATTCAAGAGAACTTCATATCTTCAGAGTTCTATTATTTCTTATATTTGCTGATATTGTTCATGGGAAGCAGTTAAATCCGTAATGATGACACTGGAAATGGCTCCCTGAAAAAGTAGCTCTCCCTTTTATTCACCGGATGACCTCTGGTGGCATTTAGTGGGGAGTATTTTGTAGCATTCCAAAACAGCCATTTTGGCATCTGGAAATGGAAAACTGTAGACTGTTCTGGCATTCCTTAAAGCAGATTTCTCTGAATAGCAGAGTCCAGGAAGGCCTGGACCTTTCCAATCAAAGATGATCCTTAAAGCAATAAGATCTAATGTTTTTAATTTTTGTTTTTCTGTTTTGTTGTCTTCTCTGTCTCTCATTTTCCTACCTTGGTCGTGTCCTGCCCTGTGCTTGCTGTCTCCCCACATTAACAGGTGAGAAGCCCCACCAATGCAGCATCTGTTGGCGCTCCTTCTCCTTAAAGGATTACCTTATCAAGCACATGGTGACACACACAGGCGTGAGGGCATACCAGTGTAGTATCTGCAACAAGCGCTTCACCCAAAAGAGCTCCCTCAATGTGCACATGCGTCTCCACCGGGGGGAGAAGTCCTATGAGTGCTACATCTGCAAAAAGAAGTTCTCACACAAGACCCTCCTGGAGCGACACGTGGCCCTGCACAGCGCCAGCAACGGGACCCCTCCCACAGGCACACCCCCGGGTGCCCGCACTGGTCCACCCGGTGTGGTGGCCTGCACGGAGGGGACCACTTACGTCTGCTCCGTCTGCCCAGCAAAGTTTGACCAAATCGAGCAGTTCAACGACCACATGAGGATGCATGTGTCTGATGGATAAGTAGTATTTTTCTCTCTTTCTTATGAACAAAACAAAAGAAATAAACAAACAAACAAAGCTATGGCACTAGAATTTAAGAAATGTTTTGGTTTCATTTTTACTTTCTGTTTTTGTTTTTGTTTTGTTTAATTTTGTACTACATGAAGAACTGTTTTTTGCCTGCTGGTACATTACATTTCCGGAGGCTTGGGTGAATAATAGTTCTCCCAGTCTCCCTTGGATGGTGGCCTTAAGGCCTGGTAGTGCTTCAGGAGGTCCACTGGTTGGATCTCTAGCTACTGGCCTCTAAATACAACCCTTCTTTAAAAAATAAAAAAATAAAAAAATCTTTTAAAAAAGTGTAAAAAAAACAGAAAAAAAAGAAAAAAGAAAAAAAGAAAAAAATTTTTCACTTGTGAAGAGCACTACAAAATATATAACAAATCTGAAAGGCCTACTGTCTTTAAGTACACCGCTTGCAGTGTTTCAGTGGACATTTTCATAATTCTGGCCGCTTGGACTTCACAGTAACCAGTTAAAACTGTGGAATATCACTTCTGGTTAAAAATCCAGATGAAAGGCCCTGCTGTTTTCCACCTACCACATTGTCTGATTTCAGAAAAGGGCTGTGGGGATGAGAGGAGGCAGTGGGACCAGTGGTGTTGGAAAGAGGGAACAGCAGGCCTCTCCCCAGGTTCTGCCCACCTCCACACACCCTGGCTCACCTCCTCCGCATCCCCCATCTCCTTTCAGCAGAAGCCAGGACGACTCGGACAAGCAACAAGCAACAGTGGCTATCGTATTTATTCAGTGTCTTCGCTGGGCCACAGCCTCAGCACAATCAAGAGGGACTTTCATGAAAGGCAGGAATGCAGATGAAACAAAGATATCAGAGATTTGCACCTATGTTTCTAGGTACAAGAGAAGGATTATTTCCAACAATCTTTGCAAAAAAAAAAAAAAGGTGTCAGGATATATTCTTGTGGAAGAGAAAAAAGAGTAATGGAGGGTGGGGGGAACAATAAAAAGTTCTTGAGGCTTTTTTAATTCAAATTTTATAGAGGGGCAAAAGTGACGTTTACCAGATAGAATGCTGATTTTTTTAATATATTTACAACAGTATTTGTGTAAAAAAAAACAAAAAAAATGAGATTGTTAAAAGTAATTTTTTTTCATTTTGATTTTGCGTACACTGCCACCAAACCCTTCTCTTTGGTTTTGTTTCACATGCATATATATTTTTTGCTAAGTCAAGACTGTTAAGGTTAGCGATACTGCTTCCAGACAGAAAGAATAAAAGGCAACTAAAGTTATATTTGAAAGAGAGGAAGGTTATTTTCTTCATATGTTTTTTAATTTTTCATAATTTTTAATATTTTGAGTATTGCCTGGGTTGAGGAGGCCCTCTGTGGCCTGCCCATCTCTGCTGTAATTTGAACTGCTGCTTTGTATTTTGATACGTAGTCCTTTGACTCTTAGCAAGCTTCAGTTGCTCCACTGATTTTTTTCCCCCACCTGTCCATCTAGAATTCTGTTGTTTATCATGGAAGGGACTTTATCTTTCAGAAGTCGATTTCTTGCTTCTTCAAAATTTCATCAAACTCTTACGATTCTAGATTTTCTGTTGACTTTGCTTTTTGGTCTGTGATACAACACTAGTAATCTAGAGGTCTTGACAAGTGGTTTTGTTTCTTTTGTGAGGGCCATGAGGAGGACTTCCCAGAGCTCTGCCATATCTCTTCACCTTCACAGTCCGATGAGCATCATTATAAAAGGCCTGCTGCAAACTTTGACGCACTTATGCCAAAATTACTTTCTTCCTTTCGAATCTCACCTTCTGACTCTTTCCACCATGGCCAAGAGAGCTGAATAAGACTTTCATTCCTCAGAGTATTGACTGATTGTTGCTTTTGGGAAAGGTCTTAGGAAAATGAACAATTTCTTTGATATCAGTAACCATCATTCCAAAGGCCACCAACCTATTGCATCATGCTGGGTGCCACTCTCTCTTCGTAGTTGGGATTTTTCTCCTTGGTCTTAATTAGGGAATCATAATAGAGTTTTTTTTTTTTCCCCCTTCGTAAACCATGTCCTGAAGGATTCCAGCTCAAAAACAGGAGCTTTTAAACCTAATGTTCTCAACATGATTTCATCACTGGTCATATTTTAACATAGTTAAAGGGACAAGTAAATCTTGAAATAAGTCAGAAACTCCAGAGTACAATTTCTAGAACAATTATAAAAGAGAGGATATTTTACTTTCAAAATTACTCATATTTTAATTTATTTTCTTTCTGATTTTTCTGTTAGTATTTTATTTACAAATAATATGCGGCAGACAAGGGAAAATCTTCCAAGGCAAGCAACTGTATAATGACTAAATTGGTTTTATTCGTATATTTTAGACATTTGGTTAACTTGGATCTTTTCCATAGTTCTTTGTTTGTTTAATAGAGCTTGTGCAACTGGAGTATTTGTGTTTTATTTGTCCTATAATGCTTAATTCAGTGAATATTTTGCTAAAAGTTTTAATGTAGACTTGATTAACTGACTGTTGAATATCACCCATTGCAATTTCCTAGAGGAGATTCACCAAGAACTGGTTGTACAAAACTGATCTGTTCTAAAAGTCAATGAGAAGTGTCTTTGAAAATACAGAAAGTCCAGTTTCCTATTGCTAGTTTTACTTTTTAAAATGCCAGTGTTTACTCTCATATTTCTAGTTGCTACCAATAGAGGGAGCATAATTAACTGTGTTGTGGAATTGTATTGCTATTTTGAAAAAATAAGTCCTTCAACCCATAAAAAGAAGATTGACTTTGAGGAAAAAAGAACCTTAATCTAAAAGACATGAAATAATTCAACAAATACTACAAAGGAAAGGCCAAAAACCACTTTAAAATATTTGTAACTATTTGACAGTAGTACACTTAAAATAGTGTCATTCTTCAAATCTTAGCAAAACAGACAGAATTCATAATACCTTCAGAAAGCTGATTTTAAGTGGTACCTGGGCCACACTGAGCAGTATGCTTCTGAAATTTGAAGGAGACCTATTCACCTTGCCATTTTCAAGAACTGAGCGAGTGGGTTAAAAAAGCAAAGCAACTCTCAACTCGCCTTTTGCTGTAGAGTGAGAGGGGGCAAAACCCTTCAGATGTTTAGAAACTCTGATGTTCATCCTTTTGCTGTAAAGTAAAAAAGTTTTGTTTTTTTAAAATGTTGGATTTCCATAAAGAATTCTTGGTGAGGTAATTGATACTTTCCCTATAGCATGGCCTAATGGACTGTCCCAATATGCCTGTGAGTGGACTTACTCCTACTGTATGTCCTTTCCTCCAAACATCCCATAGCCTAAAATAGTTGACAGATTTCCTCTAGAATTAGGGGTGATGCTCAGTTGGAGTGGGAGCTAAAATCTGGAGGAGTGAAGAACTGCTGTGAGACTATTGTTTCAAATCTGGCCTCCGAAAGGCACTTTCCAAACTGACCCACTTATTGGCAAATAAACTGGTCCTTACCTAATTCAAAAGAATGCAGATGCTTTCAGATTGCCAACCCTGTATTACAGCTAAATAACCGGAAATGTGTTAAGAAATAGGGAAGCATTTTGATTCAAGATCAGAGCTTAAGTATAGATTCTTTGATTTTTTTTTTTGGGGGGGGTGGTTAAATCATATAATTTTCTTACATTTAGAACTTCATGCTTAAAATGCTATTAGTACTTTTTAAGAAACCCTTTAGTAGCTAGGGAAAAAAAAGTGAAAGCACATGTTCCAGATTTAAAACCTCTTAGGATGAGACAGGAAAAGTAACTGATACAGGAAAGAATATTTTCAAGCAATTTATGACTTAAAAAGGAATTTGCTAAAGAGAAAGGAAAGAAGTCAAAGGGGAATGTGTAGCTTAAGACATTTAGATATGGTTTATGAAAACTAAAATTTCCTGGCTCTAAAAACAATGTTAGTGTCTGTGCATAGTGGGCATGATTTTCCCTGTTAAGCTCCAATATTAGGTGCAGAATAGAGCCCCTACAGTTAGTTGTAAAATATAACCCTGAAAAAAAGAAGAATTGTAACACATGGAGCTGGTACAGATGTGCTATGAGGAAAGTTAGGGAACAAGCCAGCCCCCCACCCCCCAAAAAAAAAACAAACTGGAATGGAAGTCTTTATATCGAAATATATTTTACAATATACTTCGAGTTGTAAACTTTTGTTGCAATCAACAGTTTTACACACTGTTTCCTCCTAAAGTGTCCAACACTTTCAATCTGTTGGTGCCATGAATAAGTATGGCGCATATGGATATGCCTCAGCTCACGTTCAACCCCCAGGCCATTCTTTTCTCCTAGCCGTCTTGCAGAGGGGGGGAACAGCCAGCCCGCCCATTGGACCATTGCGTTAGGGGTATAGGTTGATTAAATATTTTACTGAAGATACCAGCCTAATTTTTAAAACAATAATTTTGTATGGCCTGCAAATGATGTCATAAATATCCAAAGGCCCCTTGCCAAATCAAAGGTTCCCCACCCCTGTTAGCAGCTTGGAGGTCATCATTACTTCTTGGCCTTAGCAATACCTGGGTTTGCTTCGTTAAAATTCATGGAGGTTTTTCTGTCATCATAATCTTCTGCAAGGACCAAGAAAATCCTCTCCAGGAAGAATTTTTGCATTCTGATCATGGAAAAAAAAAAGATTTTTTTTCTGGGTACGTGTCTTTCACTTTAATCCTAATATTTTCATCTACTATTACTTCCCTCCTGAAACCACAGCCCAGTATGTGTCTGGTATATGGCCCCAAATCAGTGTTTTCTCCAGCACAGAAGTTAACAATGAGTTATACCTCTTCTAAAATCTCTCAGATCTCCCAAGAAAACATAATAAAGACTACTGTTACTTTCCTGTTGGGGCTCTTTCATAATATTCCCAACACCTGTTGCCCTAAGGAAAGGGGTTCACTCTGACCAGAATTCACACTACATGTGCCCCTCTTGGAGCCCTCCCCTGTTGGTATTGAAGATGTTATTTAATTATTTGAGGCTGGGAGCAAGGAATATATGATTCTGCAGAAAAGGTGTCAGATAATCACATCCTACTTCCCTCTGCTGTCACCAGTGTCTGCTGCAGCAAAGAGAACAAAAGAAGGTGCCAAATAAGAGCAGGACAACCCGAGATGCCCTGAGGATTGGGAACAGGAGGGTGCCCATTCTATTGTGGTTTGACTCTTTTAAAAAGTCTTCTAAAAGAATTCTTTAATTTAGTAATGAGTTGAAGTCCAGGGTAATAGAAGCTCTGGGGAAGAGAACAAAGGAATTGCAAAATGTATTCAGCACCCAACTATGCTAAACCAGAAAACATCCAATAGCAAAAGTAGAAAATTTGGCAAGAGGTATTTAGAGAAATCTCTAGGCTTTTCCATGGGTAGGATCCACAAACTCTTTTGAGTGATTTCTGGCTCTGAGAACTCTCTTTACTCACTAGAAAAGAACATTATTTAAATGACCAATTTTGTCCCCAGAGAAAGAAAATTTAAAAGAAAAAAAAAAAGGTGGCAGAGAAAAATAGGACAGGACAGACAGAACCATGTGACTTGGTAACAAAAGGAAGGACACACTAGAGTTTCAATAGACTCCCTAATTCCATAGAGAAAGCAAAGCAACTCGCAACTGGATGCCTCTGAGCTCCAGACTCTCAGTCTGCAGTGAGTGGAGCGCTGGAGCTGACCCAACCCCTGGACCCCCCGACCCCCCACCCCCACAGTGGGACCAAGACAACCTCTTTCTCCTGTCTGTTTTTTATGAAAAGCGCTGTTCTCTTGCGTATCCAGTAAATAGATTACATGGGGCAAACATTCAAAACCAATCTGCCCTGGTGCTGGGCTGCTTAAGGGAGCAGAAAGAGGCACAGAAGAGCTCTTGCCCTTGAGAGAGAATATTTCCGTATTCCCAAGGTCATATATAGCCTTATCATTTCTGATAACACTTGCTCCTCACAAGAGAAAAGGGGGTGGTGACACTATGTTCTATAAACACTAACCCAAAGCATCAGTTCTAGCACAGAGTACCTGATGATCAGCCAGGCTGAAGTACCCCAGAAGTCCTTTATAAAGTCTCTGCAGTTTTGTTTTGTGATTTTTTTTAAAAAAATCCTTAATCAGTGAAATTGTCCGTCAGTGTTATACATCAGCAGAGCAGATCTCAGGGAGAGGTTGTGGAAAATAGGAGAGTTGTTTTGTTTCGTTTTGGGTAGAAGATGGAGGTTAAGCAGCCCAAGTTCTTTCTCAGAACTGCCCATTTCCTCAACACTGAGTAAGGGATATAAGTACCCTGGACTGAAACAAGAAACAGTATCATTCCAGCCTCTGACGGAAAGGATGTGCCCTCCTCTTAGCTCCTCTTAGTGGTCTCTTAGGCCCCACCTGTTGTTCCATGGAGTGAATACTTTCAGAATGAAATCTCTTCTGAAGCAGCCTCAGTTAAGGTATTTTTTACATGAAGCCACTTACAGTCTCGACTTACTGCCTTAAGTCAGAAAGCCACGGAAGGACACAAAAGATATTGGAAGGCTGTGAGAATAGGGATATTCAGCATTGAAATAGTGTATTATCACTGAAATAAGCCCAACTTGTGACCGAGGACTATGGAAACAGCACCTTCTTGGAGAGGCACCAGGTTTGCCCAGAACTGGCTGCCCTTGGGCAGTGGCTGCTGTTTCCTACCTTCTTTATGTCATTGGTAGGTCTGAGCTGAATGGTAAACAGCTATCATATTGCTAAATAGTGAATCCCAGAAAAGAGTCGCAACTGCCTGGAATGCTGGCTTCAGACATTTTCTTAGAAGAAAGAACATTTCCAACAAAAAGGCTTCTTTTTCTCCGTAGCGTGTATCTCTAAACTTATTTTTCTCAATTTTGGGATGCATCTGGTTTATCTGGTGTTTCTTTGTTTAAGTGCAAACACAGAACTTTGAAGTGTTCAATGAAAGAGCATACTCTGCAGTTCCTAATGGAAATCGAACCACAGTTGTGGGAGTCCCAGCTTCTGGGGTACCTAGTTAGGCTATGAGTCCCTACTAGCTCTCTTTCAAGTTCAAAGGCGTCTTCATTCAGAATGCCTCAATGGATGAGATTCTGATGCACCCGAGACAAAGGGGGAAAAAAACCCATAGGAGGCATCTGTTTTTACTAACGGAACAGTTGTCTGTCATTGCCCGGCTACATCATTGTCATTGATATCTGGATTCCAGTAATGAAAGGGTCTCAACCCACCCAACATGTCACAGCTGCTGTTCAGAGTTCTTCTGTACATTATGCATGTGCACAGGCAGTGTGATGTGCCCTTGGTAACATCCTATTCCATATCCATATTCCCTAGTGACAAGATAGCTTCGAGAGCTTCCAGTTAGAAGCCAAAAGACTGACATACTTCACATACCTGCTTCTGCTCTGTGCCTCAGCAAGTACTTCGGAATCTGTGATGAGGCTTTAGGGCATTCTGAAGGCATCCAACTATCAGTAATTCTCTGTATCCCTTTAATGAGAAGCTTGAACAAATGCTACACTTCTCCTGGACTTACTTATATGTGTGTATGCCTGTGTGTATCTTTATTGTCATCTGAATATGTGTGTGTGTGTGTGTGTGTGTGTGTGTGTGTGTGTGCGCGCGCGCGCATGCCTGTCAAAGGAGAGCGCACACAGCAGAGGTCCTAGTGTACAGTTGCAGCTGGCTCTTCCCACTATTGTGCTCAGACTTGTGGCTCCCTTCCCAGTAAGAAGTCACCTGCCCACTCAGTTGCTTTTTGTAGCATTTTAAAGTTGGGAGAAACAAAGGCAGCTTGTTGGCTCCACAGCAAACCCACAGGGACAGGCTGTTTTCCTCCAGAAGAAAGTAGAATGCAAATACCCAACTGGGGAACAGACCAGACGGAGTAGCAGTACAAGGCACCTGACCAGGTCTCCTGGAGCAGGAGGGGAGCCCAGGCTGTGCAGGCATGACTCAAACTTTAGCCTGAGTTCCTGGCTCAAAGGCCACCATTCCTTTCCTCTCTGAAACCAGAAACCTAGTATGTGTGTACACAGGAAGCCACCTGCAAGTTTTAGTCCCAAATAAAAGCTTCCCCAAACTTCCTGTACCTGCAGAACGTTGTCTCGTTCACAGACTGTGTCTCCTGAAACCAGTGTGGCCTTTGATGAAGTCTTTCCAGGAGTGAGTTCTTCTGTGTGTGTAAAAAATCAACAGACTATCGGGGCACGATTATCCGATATCACTACATCTTGACGGCTCTTGCCCATCTTGAAGTAGAACACCACTCTAGGGTAAGATACTGAATGAGTTGACCTGGTTCTTGTAGCTAACTCTTGATAAGTTGGTGGCCTGGAAACAGTCAGATTCAGTTTTCTCACTTTTATGATCTTCTTTTACTGGATGGCTTCATATTTTTTATGACACATAAATCATTTCTGCTTTACAGAATTCAGAGGACATTTTCTTTCCTCCTCTATTTTGTTGACTTTCACTCTTTTCTTATTAAGTAAGGCTATTTGCAGTTACAACTCTTTTACTAATATTTTTAAAAATGTATATTGTCTTTCTATATCCAACAAAAGTCTGTGACCGTAACCATAGGTATTTCTTTTTACTGGAAAAAGAAAAGGTTTTTTTAAGTTTTTTTTTCTTAACAGTGCTAGTGACTTTGTGGAAGAATATGACTTACTATTAAGGTATGCTTACTTAAGTACAGTACACTACATTGCAGTATTTCTGAAGCCTAGAACATGCACATTATATATAACAACTCTATAATGACATATATATTACATTATATTCATTTTAACTTTTGAATCTGTCTATGATCATGAGTTGATTGAAATATTATTTCTTTGCTTATATCACCCATCACCAACCTGCTGCAGTTAACCAGGTGCATTTAGTAATCATTACTGTTCTAGTTTGCATTTCGTATCATCAGCTTCAGTATTGTCGTTGGAGGTTTTTAGAATTTTTTTAAGCTCAGACTTAGCAAATGTAGGAAAGTGAAAACTTTTTTTAGCTTTGTTTTTACCTTGGTGTGGCTAATACAAAGAGGTTCATATTCAAAGTGATCTTGTTTAGCTGACCCTCTCAATATCTGAAGAACAAAAGAAGTGCATATGAATGTATCTGTGATTTTCCCCTCTAGGACTGTCATTGTCTATATTTGCTTTTAAAAATATGACCAAGGAGTTGCTTAACCTTCACATGATCTGACCAATTATCATAGGCTGCATTTAAAGGGCTGCTTTGTGAGAAGCATAAAATACTGAGATGCCTGGTTGTCCCAGCTCCATTTCAAACATTAATGTTTATATGCTGGTTCTTTACTGACTACTTTCTGTTTTCAACACGTTACAATTATTGTAACTAGTCTTCAACATTTCCCTGCAGGCAGCTTGGCAATATAGTGTTCATTTTCCCAGCAGATTTTTTTTAAACTAAAACCAGACTTTGAGGCACTCTTTATTGACAAAAGCAAAAAGAACCAGATAAAATCAGAACCAGAAATATAGATTGCATTTTTCAGTCTTCAGTATTCACAAAATGGTGGCTCTTGGGCATATGGCTGTCAGTACCTCCACTTGCCTGTTCAAGTGGGGATTTGGCGCCTTCTTCTTTAACCAGGCTACCATAGTCTTTCAGAAAGCAGGCATCCTGTCTTCCTACAAGAAATACTCTTGGATAATATCTTCAGATAAATAGTGTCTTGAGCTCTCCCACCCAATATCTGGGCAGGGTCAGGATTGGATCAATTTGTTGTCTATTCTAGATTTCTGAAACCAATCTCATTCCCTCTATTCCATTTTCAGGACAAAACAGAATTTTATAAAACCCAATATAAAAAGCCTTTCCACCCTGGGCCAATCTGAAGGCTTCTTATGTGAATACACTAATTCATTCTGTTGTCGCCCACAGATTTTTATTTCTAACCCTGTCCCATTGCCTGGTGCCTATCCAGCACATCTCTGTTGCCACCCCAGCAGGATCACCTCAACATTGCCTACATAGGAAGCCTGGTACTCACTGAAAAACTGCCTATTCTCAGTTTTCTTTGAAGGGGCTACTGTTGGGTCTAATGGCAAAATACCAGTGTGTTCTCCATTTTCAACTACATATGCTTTTGTTACACAAACATGATCATGAATTAAGAATTAATAAGGCTATTCTTTCTTTGTGGCCACATACTAGCTGAATTATGTCACTTTCATTAGTTTCCTTTCATAACCCTCTTTCTCCGTTTCTTATTTCTTTATAAGGCTACTTTAAATTTCCTAGTCACGTAACCTTTGCTCTTAAGACTTTATTGTTACAGTATGACCCCTAACTGCTCGTCTGTGCCCTGTTCTGAATGTCTGTCTTGAAATGAGTTTATAAACTGGAGACTTAAAGGCAGAGTAAAGTGTGTCTTCACTTCAACTTCAGATTTGAAACTTGTCAATATTCTTTTGAGAGTAAGAGTTCCTGAGTCACAGTTTTAATTATCAGTTATACTGGCTGAGATCACTAGCTCCTGTCACCTTCACATCTGGCCAAAGATAAGGAGAAAAGCGTGCTTTGTAAATACCATCGTTTTCAAACTCTTGTTATGAGTAGACCACTTTTGAGGGAGAAAAAAAAGTTGCTAATGTTGACTGTTTCAATTACTGCTGACACTTTGCCAGATGGCATGTTTACCGGATGCTAGTTTTACGGAAACCTACAGAATGGGGCAACATCAAAATAATTGTGATAACTGTTGAAACCTTAGTGAGCCCTTTTCAAACAAAAAAAGCTGCCTTTGCTTAAATGCATTGCAGGAGAAATTAGGAATGTCTTCATTTACTATCTTTTTGAAAAAGCAATCATTCATTGCTCTGAAAGTCTGAAATTTTTTTTGAAAAAAATCTAAAATTTCTCATGTGTCTATTTGCAACAAAGATTGCTTAAAACATACACTTAATAAGGCTGAATGGACATGTGAAGGTTATTAACGTGTATTGTCCGTTTCCTAAATACTCACTGTATAGTTTGATCATTGTGCTGGATCTCCTTTCAATGATTATGACAGTCTGATCTTACAGCATTGACCAGAAGACTGCTACCATTCTGGGTACATTACTTTCACAATGCCTCTAATATCATCTTTACAGTCACTATATAACATGGTCTGTCTGACTTAGAGACCAGGGCTTGTGCCATACTGACTGCATTGCCTCTCTGCTCTTATAAAGACAAACTCTGTGACAGACTTAGAGCACTTCCTGGTTTTGAAGGCACAAGAGATACGCTTTCTACTCTTCTTTATCCATTGACAATCAACATTTAATATCAGAAATGTGTTCTTATTTGACTGGAGGCTTGTCCCAGCATTTGTCTTACTCTAACGAATTTGTAACATCAACTTACACCACAGAGAGCAGTGAAATAAATAGAAGTATCAAAAGCCTGCCTGAGGCGTGCGCCTAAGACAAAACCGCCTTTCATAAAGCCAGTATTTATATTGCATGAGTCCGTTACTTCATTTGGCATATTTTCCTGATGGGTTCTATCTCCTTCTCCTCTGTTCATTCTGATTTTTGGTGTTTTTAGTACTCTTTTGGAAATAAAAGGCTCTCTTTTCAGTCCTATAGTATAGTCATAATATAGTCATTTAAAGTGTTATGTGGAGTAGAAGAAGATCTGGTTTTGATGGATCCTTTTTGGTCCAACTAATCTATGCTGGCTTCTTCACATTGTTCCCTATGGTTTCCAAAGAAGAGTTCCAACCCTGAGATCCAGGATTTCTCATCAGAATCTTTGTGTTAATCTCTAACTATTATTTAATATTCTAGAGGCTCCAGGGTATGAATTTCCTGTTGCTTATGTGCCTCCCTTTTTTAAGCAGATAACTATCAGGAGCACCAACAGCCCTAAAAGTAACTACTGCAGCAAAGTAATGGTCAGAAACACTATCGTAGATATTTAGTTAGAAAAGGATCTTTTTTCCTTTGTCCTAAAAGCTTGCTTCTTCCCCACCCCTCCACAATGCATTTCAGAAAGTCTGCATCTCATTTTACAGGTAGGTAGTTTTAGTATTTGCAAATATAGCTTAGGAAATGTTCTGAGGTTGAGGCTGGTAGCAAACACGTTTATTTTCTGCACTGGACTTTAGGACAGGTGTGCATAGATGCAATTCCTTCAAAGAAAGTGAAACATAGTGAAGCAAAGGGATAATACTTTTACACATAAAAACAGTTGTTTGCTATCTGTAAACCTTGATTTAAGCATAATTATTATTTTCTAGAAATCCAAAACTGGAGGAATGTGTATTTTAGTAAAGTTTGTTTGTTGATTTTTTTTGTTTTCTTTTTTCTTCTCAAGATAGTAAAAGATTTTTGAGTCTTTAATTTGGTATTGTTTATGGGCAGTCGTATAACTGCCTTCCTCATAGTAATGTTTCCCTTATAAAAAAAAAAGGGCCTTCCATCATCACGTTATCATTAAGACGCCTTTTCTCCATGAAAATGTTACCCTCCTTGTCTAATGGCACTTAAGAGCTTTGAGGAGAGAAACTCTGTCTGCACTTCGAGGATACAATAGGTAAAATAGAAACCATTCATTGAGGAGGAAACCCTGTTTACCTAAACTAACAAGTCTAGGGCCAAAGAATGGGAAATGGATTGCAGACGAAGGTCATGCGTTCTCTACTACAAATCCATTACTGCCTCCTCAAGTCCTTCTTGGAGTCAGACTAAGAATGAATTAATTTTCTCTTTAGATATGTGCTACTAATATGTAATGCTAAATAGCCAAGAAAAGGAAAAGAAAGGATGCTACTAAAATGGGCAAAATCAGTTATCTATAGATTTTTGTACTTGTAGGGATTTCTTTTGTTTTCATTTCAAGACCATATGCATTCATGAGGTCCAAAATAATGAAACCTCCACTTCTCCATAGCGTCTCACATCCCGTGTACCTGGCCCCAGAGACGGCAGGAAGAGGGTGGTCTGCGCTGCAGCCCCTTTGCTTCACTCACGCGGGACTTCACGATCACAAAAGAAATACCCGAGTTAGCAACTGGAAATTTAAAAAAGGAAATTGTAAAACTTCATCAGAATGTGTACTGTTTTAAACTCAGTTTACAGAGAGCCTGGTAACCTTTTTACAACAATACTTTGTGCTGTAATTTACACTATTAGTTCAATCTTTAAAATCAAGTAAACAAAGGAAAGGCAAAAAGGAGAAACAGGACAATGTGATAGGAATAAATTTGATATGGACCTGGATTCTTAAAGCCAGTTCTCAGGGTTACCGGAGAAATTCAGCACCACTCATCTTTTGCCATTCATGCCCATCTCTCATTATAATAGTTCTAAGAAGTAATGTAACTGCAAAAGCTCATCAAAAAATACGATCTTTAGTTGTTTTTAAAAATTTATTAAGTAAAGACACATTTCCATTAATCCTTTTCCAAATACTCCCTCTTTGCTTCCAACATGCTTATCCCATCATTCTTGCCACCGTCTGAAGCAGCTCTGGAAGCCTTCCCTCATAATTGTCTTTATGAGACAAGATCAAATGATGGTAAATGCTCCTGTCACTTGCCATCCAAGGAAAAGGCAGGCTTGTAAAAGCCTTGCGCTGTGTCCTTATCGAACTTATTCACCAGCTCTGGTACAGTGCCGCTTCCTCAGAGTAAACTGACCACGATAGGTCATTGTTATGAATTGATTCAGGACATTAGACATCCAAGACAGCACAACTAAAGACACAAAATACCTCAAGAACATCAGAAAATGTCATGAATGATGGAGTGTGTCCAAAGCAAGGAAGAGTGTTTTGAGGGGAATTCATGGCAATGTGTCTTTTACTGTAATAGGTTTTTGAAAAAAGTAAAAAGTCACTATTTTTATCACATCTCATAGCACTTCTTTGTGATTCAAGATTTTGTTTAATGCTGTCAAATCTATCTGAGGGATTTATAGAATCCATTGACCACTCCTATGCCTAATCTGCTCTTCAGAGCATTCAAACGTTACACAGAGAGGTAACTGAACATAAAATGATGATTCAAAATTGAGATAAGATTTTAGTGTAATCCGACGTGATTTGAGTATGTTCATAGCTAGGGGGATCATTGAAAACCAAAGCTAGTTTGTCTACTCTTGCTCTCCTTGTGGTAGACTTGTTTTGGAATAAGTTGTAGATTTGTAGAAGAAAATTTTCAAACATATTTTCAGCAGTTACATTTCTCCTTAGTCCTATTGATTTGGGCCTCAGTTTTCCTTAGGGGCCTTTTGAGATATAAACTAAAGATAACATACACATGTCTAAATAAAATTAATTTTTTCACCAATGGCAAAAGAAATGTTGTTTTCAGAATAGTTGAAAGCAGGATCTCTAGTAATCCTTATCATGGCAAACAAAGGTGAGAAGCTGATACAGAGAAGATCTGTGATAACTTGGCTTTGAAATAATGTGAGTGTGCTGACCACACTGTTCCAAACTCCTTTGTTTCGACTATCTATTCTAAACTGAGTATCCATTGTCCTGAAATTTCCAGCATGCATGCATGACTCTGAACAGATGAGCAGGTTTGTTTCCAGAATAGTGAACAGATAAACTGAAGAGATAGATTCTCAAGGATTCTCCAATGCAAAGCATTCCTCCAGAATCGCTTATATTGTCACATCCCACCAAATTCTAAATTAATATTAAGCAAGAAGTGAGCTCCGTAAGAAGCACTATTATGAATTTTTTCTTACCGAATAATACAATAAGAGAAATAATGCAGAATTTTCATTTTGGTGTAACAATTCACTTTTATATTTAATAATTGTACTTTTTTGCATGAGCGTGTTGGTGAACTATTTGTACCAATTTTCAATCTCTGAGGGGCCTTGAGAATTTCTATGTATGTGTATGTGTTTCTGTACCTGTATGTAGTCAGGAAAAAAATGAACAGAAGAGGAAAGAAGTGAGGAAATTGGTCAACATAGAAAAAAGCAAGCACTCCAAGAATACCTGTTCATGTTTTTGTAGGGTGGCTGCCGCTTGTAGCCCCTGAGGAATAGATGATTGCACTGTTTAAGAGAAGAGCCCTGCACTGTTAAATTTATGACCCTGTTTTGGGAAACAGAAAGGCTTTATCTTTTTGTACCCATTGCCTATCGCATCAGAGCCATTCAACATGATAAAAACCATAAAATAAAAACCACTACTGACTTTCCATTAAATAGCTATTTTTCTCTTCTAAATAATGCCCTGATATCAGCTTGACTACTTCCCTTTATTTTCTGCCTATAAGCTTAGTGTTTCACAGAGAAAGGCTTAGGTACATGCCAGTTGCTTCTGTCCTTTGAACTGAAGCACACAGGCAGTGAAAAAGATGATTCAGAAGTGTGAGGCAAAGACTGAATTTCCCACTTTCATCGCACTGGTAACCATTAGTAAGAGCTGTTTAGGGTTCTGTTTTGAGTCGGTAAAAGGGTTTTGTTTGGTTGGGCTTTTTGTTTTGTTTTGTTTTGTTTTGTTTTGCACTAAGTATGACTGCACTGCATTGCACTACTGAAATGTATTTACTTGTGCTGGGAGGGAGTTTGCTAGGTAAGGGAAAGAAAGAGGCAAATTATGAGACTAGGAGCATCACAAAAATGAAGAGTCATTTCCACATCTTCGGTCTTAGTAGAGCTGGTAAGACTTAGTGAAATCTCTGCCAACTCTTGGTCACATCTAGAAACTGCTATGCTGATAACCCTGTTTTTTACTGTAAAGAAGCTTGTTAGTTCAGCACGTGGAGGCCTTTTAAGAAGCTTAACCAATACTGTTTCCAACTAAGCTTTCAGTAGAAGTTGTTATAAGAAAGTCAGCTAATATGATGTGGAAGTCTTCGCCACAGAAACCCCTTGCTGGTGCACATTTCAGTGTGACAGAGGGCAGTTGGATGCGCTCCTTTGGAAACAAACATAATCTTGTCCATACCGAGATATCCTTTCAGCCTGAGTGTACTTTTTCATCCATGGGTGAAATCTGTATTGGACTAACCAAAGAGGAAGGCCATGCATGTGGTAAAGTCCTTTAGGAGGATAGTAAGGGAACAGTGCAATAAACATTGAAAAAAAAAAAAGTGAGGTGAATGGTTTATTTCAAAACAGGCTACTTTAGAGTTGGAGGAAGGGTTGGAGGACCGATTAGAACCTACCACCTGCTCCATCACAGACTATCTTTTGTAAGCAGAGAACAGTGCCTAAAATTTGTTTTCAATGTTGTTGGGGTTTTCCTAACTTTTCTTGGTTAGATTAATTTTTATTGCCTTTCTTCATCTTACAAGCAATCAGAGTTTGACAGCTTTTTCGTAACTGTTAATAAGAAAATCTTGCACCACAGGAAAAGCAATAGATTGTGTGGGGAATAATAACACAAGAGTGAAGATATTGAGGGACTCATACAAGAGTCTAAGGTGACAGCTTTTGAAATATCCAGTTCAGTAAAAAATGATCACAACCCATATAAACAGCTAATGTTGAATGTCTCTGAACAGTACCACACTTGAAGGCATCAATTTGAAACAATTCTCAGCTGAGACCTCTTTCCTAAGATTACAACATTAATATCTGTCTCTCTCCTTTTTAGCATCCATCCAAATCTATCATTCCAAGTTAAAAAAAAATTAGGAAGTCATTCACCTTGCTAATTAGACAAACTCCATGTAGAGCTTTCAGAAATAACAAACAATCCCTTAAGCACTCAGAGCATTATTCCTTTTAAATAAGAAGCAGTAAATTCAAAGCCCTTCACAGAACTTAGAAATGAATATGAGTAAGCACTAAGAGGAAATGACTGAGCCAAAGCAAAGCTGTAGGAAGAAGTAATTGATATTTTAAAATACACTAACATTCAACCATCCTAGGGTTCTTTTCTTGAGACTTTGAAACAACTTATTCCTTGAATCTTGCATACCCCCTCCAGTTCTGTCACCAAAGATTTTAATCTCCACAACCCAACTTCTTATCTCCCAGACAAAAGTCCTAGAGCACACTCAAGAAATAATGCTTTTGGTGGTCAAGGAATGACACCTCTGTTTTCCTTTCATTCCTAGTGATATTTATAGGAGAGTTGGGCATTGAAAGAGCTACTGAACTGTCTTTATGAATTAGAGATTGGCCAAAGGTTTTTTTAAAAGAGAAGTGAGGGAATCCATGATAATACTTGACACTGTAAACTGTCTTTCATAGAGAGAGTCATGCCTGGAGACTGACGGAGAGAAAGAAACCTCCCTGGAAGAGAGTGAACTAAGTCATTTAGAACCAAACAAGGTTTTTTGGTGAGAAGGATCATTAGGGAAGCATATCCACAGTGTAAAGCAGCACTCTGTGAGGCCAGAGCCAACCAGGGGCCAAGAGGGAGTCAGACAACTAGCCGTGAATTCAAGTATTCAAAAAAGGCCCAGTCTGGGTTTTGTTGTGGTTGTTGTAGGGGTTGAGACAGCCAGGCCCGTGGCAAGGGAACTGTTGAAGGCTGATCTGGTGTGATAGTGCCTTTCTTGTTGTAGTGAGTACTAGATTAATAATATTCAGTTATGCTTTTCTGGACCATTTCCCCCAGTCTTCTGAGGAGGTCTGAAGGGGTAGTATCCATTTAGGATGAAGGGATAGGATACTGCTCCTGGAATGCTGTGATTTGATGACATTTGCACTAGATTCTAGACTGTCCTTTAAACTGGAGCAACTGAATGAGAGAAAAACCAAGGACAACTAACTCAAAGTTAAAAGAAACCAAAAGCAGTATTTTATGACTGATGCCTCTTCTTCCTCTTCTTCTTCTTCATTCTTTCTGAAGAAATGAATTTTTCCTTTCCTTTTCTTCTTTCTTGCTCTTACAGAAAACTTCCTGTTTGCTGGTTACTTAGTTCAACTCTTACTGAAGTTTTTCCATCATTTTTCCGCCACACTAAAACATCAGTGTGACTCAATCTGTCAGTTCCAGATAGTTGATTTAAAGAACCTCTACCATTACAGCTTCATCGGCCTCCTCCTCCTCCCTCGTCAGGGTAGGCAACAGTGCACAGCCGGGCATGAGGGCCCCCGTAGCCACCCAGCTCTTACGGAGGCCAGTAAGTGGCAACTGAGCTGAAAAGTGTTTGCTCAGAAGACACTGGGTTCTGTAGCTCATCCAAAAGGGAAGAAAACCAGTATGTTGGAGCAAATAAAAGGAGTCAGTGCCCAACGTTGACCTACTTCCCCACTTCTTTCCTGCTCCTCAACTCACCATCATGTCCTCTCTCTTAGAATCATATTTCATCTCATACATGTTACCAGAAAGGCTCTTTGGCTCCTTGGTTTCTCTCTTTATCAGTGGGCTGAGAACTCCTCCAAAATTGAAAGCAAATACCATTAGCAGTTCCCCTGTGTCCCGCCAGTTGCTCAAATGCTGGTCTTGACCAATCACCTAAGGAATTTGGAAGATTTGGCTGGCTCAGCCACCTTTTACTTTATTTTTTCTTTTCTTTCCATTTTCATTTGAATCTTGAGCAAAGGCTATTGAAAGATGGAAATTATGGGAAAGGTTTGGAGGCTGCAATTCTAGGGCATAGCTTGTCAAGAGTTTATATTATTCAAAATATATCTTTCTCTGCCTGTTTTCAGTTTAATCTGTTGCCCTGATTATGATTTCTATCACACTTGTGGTGGTTATTTTTATAAGAATAGAGTCCATTTGCTATGTCTATTTGAGTCCATTTTTTTCCACTTTTCCCCACATGGATGCAGTACCAACCTGTTAGTGAAATATCTTTTTATTATGTTATTAAAATGTAATTCTACTGTAGACCAAAAATACAAAGGCAAATTTGTTCATTTTTTAAGATATAAAGAACTAGTGAGTAAAAGGTTAAGACTTGAAAGAAAAGACAGAAGAGCAGTGGTTAACTATGTTAAGTTAGAAATCTAAGAGTAGCCTTATCTATTTTTTAACCAGTGCTTGCCAATCATACCATAGTTGGGATATCTTTTAGCTTCTCCATGCTTTTCTTCTATAATTTCTTCTCTGTCTGTTTGTTTTCTTTGATGTAAGTGAGATTGCACATCGTGCTATTTTGGGCAATGCCTGTTTTTATTATATTATACTTTTATCAGTCATTTCCTATAGAATAATGAAGGGGAAACTCTTATTTCTTCTTTTAATTTAAAATTTGTTTAATGCACTGGAAATAAAATTGGACACATTTTACTGTTTAAAAATCAGAAACAAAACAAACACTATAAAGAAAAAACCAGCAAACAAACAAGAAGCAAAAAAGTAAATCTGTTTGTAATCAAGATATACGCAGACTACTTCCAACATAAAAGATAAATATTAAAAGCAAAAAAGATACATAAATTGAGCTACAATGCTGAAAACATAAAAGGAACAGGTTCAATGTGAGTGGGAAAAATGGGGCTTTTTGGCTATGAGAGATCTTGTTTTTGTTTCGATTAATAGCTAAACATGTTAAACGTGGAAGAGACTATGGGGAGGATAACCCAGCTCTCTTCGTATTTCTGGAGTACTGGGTTACTTTTTATCCTAGGCTTCAGCTATTTTAAGAAGAAACGATGACATCAACAACAAAATACACACAAATACATACACTATGCTTGAGAAAGTGGTTTGTAAAGATGTGTATGTTCTGAACACACATGGACTCACTTCAGTCCTCTGACTGCCTCTGTGCAACCTCACGCATTTGTCTTCTCGTGAGGATTTGCAGCGTTTGGCCCTGCAGCAAGGGAGACCATAAAAGATTCCTTGGACGTTGGCATATGCTAAAGAAGCTCTTGGCTCCAGCCTGATCTTCCTTCATCAGCATTGCCCATTACCAACAAGGCCAGTCAACCCATGCAAATGACAGTGAAAGGAAGGACAGAGACACTTCTCTTAGCCAGCCAGCTACATCATTTATTTAATGTTTGCTGGGTTTTTCTGGTTTTTGTTTTGTTTTGAAATAGGGGTAGGAACGGATGTAACTTCACAATCCTTATACAGTATATGTTTTGCATCTTCCATGTTTTATGCAAAAACAAACATTTAAATCAATAAATAATTGTGCCCTAGACTGAAAGTTAATGTTTAGGAGGGGAAAAAAAATTGTTGGAATTTTTTCTACATTTTTTTGTGAAGAATCTTTTTTGGAAAGGAAGGATACATATTTTTGTTGTGTAATATTTTCTATTTTTGAATGCATTTTATTGGTACAAGACTGTTTTTTTGGTGAAGACATTATTTAAAAAAAAAAAAGAAAAAACTAATCGAAAAGTTTGCCCTTAAGGATATGCTGCAGTTTTGAGGTTAAAAAAAATAACTGATTCAAGATGCGTGTTAAAAGTTGGGATTATATTGTTGTTTTTTGTAATTGTTACAAGAAGAAGTTTGTACCCACTGCTGTTTATTTTGTTTCAGATGAGTAAGTAAAGGGATTGTTCTTGTTTTATTCTTTTTTTAGAGAAGAAAAAGCTATTTATGAAATGTCAAAAACACTGGACTGTGAGTTTAAGTGTGGAAGCATTTTACCACCCTGTGTCTTCAACCAATTATGGGAAACCCCTTTTCTCGTCCCCCCTGCCTTAGCCTTGCCAAATGAGAAAAATATAACAGCTCTCAGATGATCAAAGCCACCGAAGCTCTGCTTTACTTCTTACGGTTTGAAAAAGTTGGAAAACCAAAGTTGAATTTGTTTCTAAAATCCTGCTTTCCATAGCCCTTTTTTGTACGACACAGCCAGTTGGCACTGCCTCTCCATCTTGGATCATTGCCTTCTGAGGGACTGGGGGCCAGCTCTGATGCAGAGAGAGGCATGAGGGTGGTGAGCCTGAGAGCTGAGGTCTCAGAGAGCTACATGTGATGGGACCTCAGCCTCTTGGGGGCAACCATGCTTCCCCATCTTGAGGAGAGGGAGAGGCCGCCAAGAGCACACGCACCTGGCAAGGCCTGGTGGAGCAGGCCTCGGGCTTGTCTCCTCCGCCTTTTGCTTCTAAGACTCTCCTGTTAACATGGCTCTCTAGAACGGCTCTGCCCTTCCCAGCAGCCCGCATTCCATGGATGGGAGCGGGCCGGGATCCAAATGAAAGCAATGGCGGTGGTGGCTGGGAAGGCACCCTCAGCCCTCGGGGAGGTACGGCGAGGCCCACTCAGCACAAGGGATCTCGCCTGCTCCTCCTGATTCTGTGGATTGTTCATCCATCTGCTCACTGTGAAGAGAGAGAGGCAGTGTGCCCTAAGGCTGTTCAATAGCTTTTCCATATTTTTTCAACATTGAAAAAATAATTTTGAAAAACTGTGATATTTTTTAAGAAATCATTTGGCTGGAGGGAAGGTAAAAGGGGCGCACCAAAAGCTGTAACATGATTAACTGGAGATATGTAACTGGGGCACTTTCTAGACCAAGACAAATCCCTTTCTGGACCCTAAAGCAGCCAAATCTTGAGACTGTCAATGACAGAAAGCTGAAGAGAGGCCTCCATTTCCTCCTTTCTCCTTTCTTCTATCTGTCTCAGAATTCTCTGTGTCAAAATCCTCCTTTCCACCTTCCTTTGAACTACTGCCCCAAAGGCCCTCAGCCTCCTACCTTATGCGTATGAACACACACACACACACACACACACACACACACACACACACACGGTCTACAAAATGCCATTTTTCTTAAGGATTGTGGGACCGAATAAAATCATGTGCCTTCATTTTTTTTCCTTTTATAGTTAGATGAACCTCTTCCTTTTTACAATATTTCAAAAAAAAAAAGAAAAGCTATGGGAGGCTGAAGTGTTAGCGGAGAACTTGGGCATCATTTGAGAAGAAATTTTTGTTTCACACACTCCCCCTAAACATTAAACACAGGCATGTCAACCCCTTGGCAATGCACCTTGGACACTTAGGGCATCAAGTAACCAGATACCTGGCAGCCTACATGCATCTGATGCTAGAGCAGTTCCTGAAATTTCTATTTCATAGACTTTGTTGTTTTTATGAAAATGAGGTGAGCAGGGGCCAAGCTGCCTTGCCCTCCTGATCTGGTGCTTTGCTTGTCATGTGGGGTGGGCCTGGGGTGGGGGTGGGAGGGGCGGGTACAGGGGTGTGTTTAGACAAAGGGTGCATTCCTGAAGATCTCTGGTGCTGAAGGGCCTCGAGTCCCTCTCAGAGACTGTGTTTGACACACTTTAAGTACACACATATGAGAGGTATCACATGCAATATTTTAGTGGAGTGATGGGAGAGGCTCTTTGAAATGGGGTTTTGCATCTTTTTGTAACATTTTGATTTCTCTGGTGCCTTATTCCTACTTGATGCTGGCACTCACATACCCACAGGACACTGACACAGAGGTCAGCCTCGGAAGTGGGGACAGTGAGGTCTGAGCGTGGGGCCACAGGGAGAAAGACCGGGGAGACCGGTGTCGGGCGGTAGGGACAGAGCTAGGTGGCAGCTCTTAGCTGGAGCCGAGCAGGGACTGCACAAACCATCGCCGAGTCGGCAATTCCGCTGTGTACACACACAAACACATTCTTCCCCGCCTGAGCTTTCCTCCCTTCTTCCGTTTCTATCTTTGCCTTCTCACAACGGTGCTGCTGCTGCTGCTGCTAACGTGCCCGGAGTCCAGAATGCCCAGTAATCTCTCAGGCACGAGCCTGGCACTGCCATGTCAGCCCCTTGCATGACCGAACCCAGGTTTCTCATGCTCGGGGATGAGATCCGTCAGATTTTTCTCATCAAAACGTTTTCCAAGGAGTCAGTGGATTTCAGTTACTCTGCATTAAAAATGCACTTTAAAGATAAATAAGCGCTCCAGACTGTTTAAAATATACAGGGGGGCCAGGGAAAGATAACCATGTGCTCGTGTCTAAACCCAGTTCAGTTTATCTCCAGTTGAAACAATATACACTCTATTATGTATAAATGTATACACAGTTTCTCTCTATCTCCACATATATAGTGTATATATTATACATGTATAGGTGTGTACATGTGCATATATACACACATGCGCATAACAAAACCGGATACTCATTACAGAACCAGATGCCACACCACAAACAGCAGCAGAGGAAACAAGGTTGGACTCTTGCAACAGATCACAAAAAATAAAAACAGCCACTTGCAGCGACTTTGGTCATCTCTGTATGTTCATAAGGAATGGATTGTAACAAAGAAAAAAAAGGAACAGTGTTAGTGAAGGAGGAAAAAATGGGCGAAACCACCTTGATCCAATGGGAATGCAGTAATGTTCTAGACCATTTCATCAGTTATTTCTTTTAGTCATGATTTGATTTCAGTTTTTGGCTATACAAAGTTTTAAACTCCAGTGATCACAACCAACTGAACAAAACAACCACAGTGAAAGCCCTTTTCAGTGGAAGATGTCAGAAATCTCAAAACCCTTGGCCTGCCTCAGAGCTACCATGTGCAAATCAGTACTCTTCATGTTTGAAATAAAAAACTGAAAGAAAAAAAAAAACTTTTTTGAAGCACCTTAATGTGGCCATCCATTTGAGGAGGGGGGCCACTTTTTTCTTTGAGCACCTTATTGATGTGTTTTGCTATCTGCTGTCTTTCTGTTACCTGTTGGCTGAATGGCTAGCTGTTAACACACACATGTGCACGGAGCGGACATCTGGCCATGTGTGTTCTTAATGAAGTTTACTGTGGTAACTGCTGAAAGGTGAATCCATTTCCTGGTCTTTCCGCCACAGTGTTGTGATAAGATTTGCAGAACCCTATTTCCCTGCACAGAAATGTTTCTTATCACATTGTATGTTAATATGGAAAGGAATGTGGTCCCTTTTTCGCAATTGCTACTGTGTATACACACACACATACACACACACAGTGTATATTCAGACCTGACACATGCACAGCTCACACAAACACACACATGTTCAAACACAATCCATTCGTCCAAGTGGTATTTCCAGTGTCTGTGTGGGTGTCGCTGTTTATGCAGTGTCCATTTCCCAGGGAGTTTTGCATAGAGGGCAACTCTTAACCAGACTCTTTCAGACTGCAGACCTAGGATTTGGTGAAGAGTTAGGAAGGAGGGAGAGGCAAGAAAAGAGAGAGCTTTAAGTTGAAAGAATGATTTCCTAAGAGGAACGTGGGCAGAATGACTTCAGTCTTTCTCCTCCCGTCTTCGCAGGTGGGCATGGAACACTGCTTGTGCTGATCTGTGTGCCGTAGAATTCACATATACATGAACACACACTTTCATCCATCAGTATATACATGGTTTGGGATGAGCAGGTCAATAGTTTTGAGAGGGGGTTTGTTCCTTTTTTTTTCCTCATTATACTCTTAACTTGTCAGTTATCAAACAAACAAACAGAAAAATTGTTTTGAAAAACCTTGCATACGCCTTTTCTATCAAGTGCTTTAAAATATAGACTAAATACACACATCCTGCCAGTTTTTTCTTACAGTAACAGTATCCTTACCTGCCATTTAATATTAGCCTCGTATTTTTCTCACGTATATTTACCTGTGACTTGTATTTGTTATTTAAACAGGAAAAAAACATTCAAAAAAAGAAAAATTAACTGTAGCGCTTCATTATACTATTATATTATTATTATTATTGTGACATTTTGGAATACTGTGAAGTTTTATCTCTTGCATATACTTTATACGGAAGTATTACGCCTTAAAATACGAAAATAAATTTTACAAGGTTTCTGTTTTGTGTGGAAGAGTAATTGATGTTGCTAAGAATGATGTTTGTTTTTTGGGGTTTTTGTTGTTTTTTTTAAATGTTACCAGCACTTTTTTTGTAAGTTTCACTTTCCGAGGTATTGTACAAGTTCACACTGTTTGTGAAGTTTGAATATGAAGGAATAATTAAACAAAAAAAAAAAAAAACTCTTCTCTTGGTTTCCCATTGTGTCTTTTTTGCGTGGGGCAGTGGCCACATAGCGCCATCTGAGGCAGCTGTCCACACTCCTGCACACACGTGGCCAAAGTCTGCTCTGAAATCAGCTACACAACATCTCTACATAGAAGGCCATAAAGTTCATCACTGTGACAGTCTTTTTGATGCAGGAAGTATGAATTACAGAACTGAAGGTATGCAGCCACCTGGGGGAAATAGAACACAAATTTGGGCATCATCTAGCCCCAATCCTTTTGAATCTCAAATGATAATTTGGCTCACTTACTGCTATACACGTCAACTCAGATTTTTGTCCTTTGTCATGTGAAAACCAGTATCAGTCTTCCTAGGAAGCAACCAATTCCATATGACACTATGGCCACCTCCCGTGTCCCTCTGCAACTGTGATCGAGCCTCTTTTTCCATCTCTTGGATTTTTCAGCTCTATATACAAACAAGAAAAGTTCATGACACAAAATGTCTCTATTTGATGACTCTGACAACTGGTAAAGAACAACTTTTTGCTCCATAGAACCTTTCATGAATGTGACTCCACCCACAAAGACCCTGAAACCTCACAAGTCTCATTGAAATTGTTAAGGTAGTGATAAAACTTACATATTGTTTGCCCCTGGGGAACTCACCCAGCTTAATTAAAATCACTGAGTCTTCAGTTGGCATTTACATTTCACTCGGCATCATGCAACTTATGAGTGAAATAGAGGAAAATCAACCCTGATAAGAGTTGGAATCTAAAAATTAAAAGTGGAGGTTCTCGTAAAATCAGGAGGTATATTGTACCACTTGGACTCTTCAGTGCTGTGGGAATTTATGAGGTAATAGATAACAATGACTACAGTAAGTCAAAGAAGGATCTTGAGAATAAGTAATCTAGCCTAGGGTCACTCAAAAACATTAGGCTTTGAGTTGGAGTAGGTGAATGTGGACACCAATTCTGTTGGTATGAAGGGCACAAAAATCTCCAGGCATGAACTTGACAGGTGAGATCTCTGCACAGGAAAGTCAACAAAAAACTCCACAGATTCCAGAAAGATCTCTACAGATTTAAATATTGACTTCTTTCACATCAGTCACTGATCTCCTAAGTCAATCCAATATTCTAGGAAGCAGAAAATGAAGAGGAAATAGACATTTTCATGGTGCATGATTTGTTCCTCTTTTCTGTGAATCTTAGCAACATCTTAACGATGCCAGCCAACTTCACCCAGAGTCCCTGAATGTCTCCTTACAGCAAAAAAAACAACAAAGGCACTTTGCTGTGATAAGCTCATCAATATCCAAAAAATATATTTTTTATAATTCTCATCTCATTTGAAATTTTTAAGTGTTTACAAGGAATTTGTGGACCCCAGGCTATATGTGCACCTCTTACCTTCCCTAAATGCTAGGTTTTAAAAATACTAACATCTCCATCTTGGTTGCTATCAAGATTTGCTGTGCCCTCAGAAATTCCTGTGGCATCACGAGTGCCAGATGCTTGTGCTCATGAGACATAATGCAATAGTAATATCGTTAACATTTTACCAGTCATGAAACAATAAACCACGTTCTAACCACATCCTCTTAAAACCCCCAGAAAGCAGATATATACAGATGAGGAAATATTTTTAACGAGGATCTGAAAAGTTAAGTGACTCATATGAAGGCATGAAACTTCATTGTAGAGACTGGCACTCGGAGTAGCCCAATTTCCAGTCCCCTGGTTACTATGTTTTTGATCCCTGGAAAGTTCAACACCATTTTGATCCCAGAGTTGCTGTTCTTCACACAATAATTTCAATCAGAGTGACTAAAGCCCAAGGTAAATCCTGTGAGAAAAGTCTTTTCCTGCATAACACCAATGAATTATAAAACTCTTGACTACACTGTTTATGTGAACCTAACTATAGAGCTACTTTAGATGGCTTTGGGAAATGCTGCACAGCCTTTTACCTTCTTGTTTTGTCTTGACCAGAAGAGGGACACAGAAGAACAGGAGACCCCAGGTATCTTCCTGGTGCAATCCTTTCAAAAGTTTAACATTTGGAGAGCTATATGTCTGTAGGCAAGGTAGTTAGTAGAATTATAATAATTCAGTACTACACTGGCCACAGTCATATGTTATTATTTACATTTAAATTCAAGTTAATCAAAATCAACTGTATTTCCTTTGTCGTAATTGCCAAATTGCAAGTGCTTCGTAGCCACATGTGATTAGTGGCCACCATATTGGACAGTACATGCGTAGAAAGTTTTGATCATCATAAAATATCCTATGGGCAACAGCATCGAAAATATTCTGACTCAAATCTCAGGCTCTTGCCACCCATAATGCTCCCTGGGACCTCTTGACAGTTGTGCTTTTGAGCACAGGGGTAGGGCATTAGCTATAGCTATGAAACAGGACAAGAAATTTCCCACATTTCCTTTGTATCATTTTCTGGAGTGTAGATGAGACTCAGTAATCCCAGGCCCAGAAGCTGAGCAGAGAATCAGTATGGTCCAGGTTGATTCCAGTCTAAAATCTAGTCCAAGAAAAAAAGGATGATCCAAGAATCATGTTTAAAAAGCAAAAGGAAACAGATGAAGTAAATTTTCCTAACCTGTTTTCTTTAAACCAATATATCCAAAATGTTACCAGTTTGACATGTAATCAACATTTTAACATTAGTAATGAGATAGTTTATATTTTATCTTTCATCCACATCCCCATCTCCAATGCGTGGACAGCTACGTGCGGAAAATGGCTGCCATCCTGAACAGCACGTGTCTCCAAAAACCTGGCTTGCAAAGGCTTGTCTTCACTGGTCCTCAGAGGAGAATCTAGTTCACTGAATTCACTTTTATTTTCTGGCAAACTGAATCTCGTTTAGGAACATGACCCATTTCTGACATCGATAGGCTCTTTTATATCTTATCACATCCCAGTGGTATTTGGAAATGTTTCCTAGGTACCAAAATGATATTAAGCAACATCCAAGTCTGAGTTCAGCTTCAGCCCAATGTACCTCTTCTTCAAATCAGAACACCGCCCTTCCAGTGGGTGCACAACAGTTCATCTCCAATTTGTGAACTGTGTTCTGCTCCCAAGAAATCTGCACTAGTTTTGCCAGAAAAACGCTATGATCTATCTTAGCAAGCAACAGTCTGGTACATATGTCTGTCTTTCCCCTAAATGACTGATTGCAGTTCACTGCTCCTAACTTCATACTCATTTGATACAAAACTGAGAAAATAAAATTCATGGAGGAGTAGAAGTTGCATTGTCTTCTTGGTTCACCCTGGCCTGAGTCCTAGCGAGCAGGCTGACAATGCTTTATTTTATTTTGCCTTGCTTCTCTCATGTTCCTGTGCCCAGAAAATCAGTCACTGTAACTGCAGCCTCCATGCTCAGTCCTCCAAGAGACACAGATAGGACAAAAAGTCTTTTTGGACTCAGCCTGAATACACTCCAAAAGAAATGAACTGCTTGGATGCTCCAGCTCCAGCCCTGAGAGTCAGGAAGCTGATAAAAGTGTCCAAGGAAGTTACTTTGAGAAGGTTCACTTCTTAAACCCTTTATCACATGCACACATGCACACACGCACATGCTTCCATTCCTACCCCACCCTGAGGGAGAGTTCTCATTTTAAAAATCTGGACTTCCTGTATTCTGGAGGGAAACAAGTTCATCCTCATCATCCCCCCAGAAAATCTATAGCCCCAGATCATGCACGATCCTATTATGAGGTACATGTTTCTTGGAGTCAAAGGATCAGCTCAAGCTGTTAGACCCAAAAATCCAGATCAAGTTTTTTTTCTTACTTTACATTCATGAGCAAGACAGGACTATTCTCCTTAGATCAACCATGAAGAAATAGAAGGAAAGAACAGAAGAAATGAAGGTGGATAAAAGGATATCATTTATTCACTCAACACACATACACCGCTAATGGACAAGACAGACACTTCTATCTGCAACACAAAGAGAGAAATGCATCCCAGAAGTTGCGTCTGGTTGCTACCCAGTCTCTGCTAGGAAGCTGAAGCTCCCCAGGCTTCTATAACTTAGGACATTGAAGTACTCATGTGACTCAGTATCATCATTTCCACTCTGCCCTCCACACAGGCCAGCAGGGGCAGCTTCTGCCTGGAGACATCTTCCATGGGGTGAGGGCATGCCAGGGCCAGATTCCTGCTGTTCAACCTGCGTCCTCCTGAGGCCACTTGCCATAGAATGGATTCTGAGAGATTTCGTCTAGAAACAAACAAACCACAAAGTTATATGTGTGGATGTCATTCAAGAGTTACTACCCAACATGACACATAGTTATCATGTGACTTCCTTTTTTTACCCACATCAAGAACCAGTACACACACACGCACGCACACACACACACACACACACACACACACACACACATGTGTTCCTACCAAAACTAATTTCTTAGCCCTTAATTTCTCAGCCTTATTTCAACTGGATTTCACCACCATTATTCCACTGAAGCTACACTGGCCAAACATGCAATGTGCCCACAGTCCATTACTTCCTGGTCAGCCTAGTAAGGCAGCCTTCCCTCTCCCCATCCCCCTTTCATTTTAACCTGTTATTGCATTTGACATATTTGAAATATTCCTCTTCCTTGGCTTCTGTGCCATCACTCTCTCATTCTCCTCCTCCCTCGAGTCCTCCTGTATCACCAGCGAGGCCTGATCCTTTTCTCTTTGCACATTGCCCTCCCCAGCCAAGAAGTTCCCTGAGATTGTGGCCCCTGCATTCTCATACCCAACAGTGAGTCACTTGATTCATATGTAAATCTACAGCGACCATCTACACTCTGAATATTCCACAATCTCCTCTAACCCAGACCAGGCTCTGCCCTAAGTTCCAGACGCACTAAAGCTAATTGGGCACCTGTGACCCATGACAAGCTTAGACTCAACTTATCTGTAACGAAAACATCGTGTTCCTTCCCCCACAAAACTTTTCTGCCCCAGAATTCTCTAGTCTGACTTATGGCACCAACCGATGGGAAATCTGGAGGCAGGTAACAGACTCCAATCACCCACAAAAATCGCACCCATTTTCCCTCTGTCCCCCGCCACCATCTTTGCTTCTGCCTCTACTTCAGACTCACCTGACTCTAAACTCTCTCTCTCACTTTAAGTCACCAGAAGAGTGATTATTCAAAAGTGAAAATAGGATCAGTTCATACCTCAGCCCAAAGATCTTTAATGATTCCCACCGCCTGTGGGAGACATACTCAACTTAGGATTCACAGGTGGATTTCAGGAAATTTGAAAACATCCTTAAGTTTAAGTCGTATTAAAAACTTTGAGATAGGGGCTAGAGAAATATACAGCAGTTAAAGTACTTGCCTAGCAAGCACAGGGCCCTGGGTTCAATTTCTCAGCACCATATAAGTTGAGCAAGGTGGTACACACCTGTAATTCTAGCACTCTGAAGGCTGAGGCAGGAGGATTGCTGTGAGAGTTCAAGGCCAGCCTAAGCTCCATAATGAGTTCAGGACACGCTGTACAACAGAGCCCTGTCACACTTATACACACACATTTTTTTTTTACATAAAGATATATTCTTCTGGGAATAAAACCCATAACCTCACTACATTCCCCAGAGGTGACTGTGATGCCCCTCAATGTCCCTTGTGATGTGGTCATGACACTCCTCCAGCTTCATTTTCTGACAGACTTTGTGTCCAACACCACTCGGAATGCCCAAGTCTGAGATAGCTACCACTTACTGATAATCTGCTGGGAGCTCACACAGCTTCCTCTTTGAAGCCCAGCAACAACCTTTTCATTTTATTTATTTATTTATTTATTTATTTATTTATTTATTTATTGAAACAGGGTCTTGCTCTGTTGCCTAGGCTGCTCCTGAACTCACTATGTCTCCAGCCTAGCCTTGGACTCAAGGCAATCCTCCTGCCTCAGCCTCCCAAGTGCTGGAATTGCAGGCATGCGCCAACATGTCCCTTTTATGTGGTGCCGGAATTGAACTCAGGGCCTCGTGTTTGCAAGGCAAGCACATTAACCACCGTGCCATTCCTCCAGTCCAGCAACAACCTTTTCAAAGTGTCTCTTTGGGCCAAGTACAATCCCTTGTCCAAGAATGAACCCAGCTCTGACTCAAGTTAGTGTGGCTTTAAGCCACCATCTTTCTTTTCAACAAAATGTCCTCCTCTTGCCATTCTGCGGGCACCAGGCACTGCTTCTTGCTTTTGCCATGTCACCTCTTCCTTTGCTAGGACAAAAACCCCAAAACCCACCACATAAAGGAAAGGACAGACATTTGGGGTGATGGCTTTAGAGGATTCAATCCGTGGTTGATTGTCTCTGAGGCAGAAGCAGCAGCTGCTCACCAGCACAGCCAGGAAACAGAGAGAGAGACAGAGGGGCTGTGAGGATGGACCCTTCTAGGTCATGCCCTGGTGACCTGCCTCTTTTATCTATTCCTACCTTCAAATACATGGAACTTGGCGGGGGGTGGGGGGGGACATTTATGATCTGAACCATAACGCTTTTCTAATCTTGTGCGTGCTGTATCTGTCACACCCTCCACGGAGTTCCCTGAGAAGCTGTCCACTCCTACCAGACTCCGCACCACAGCACATTGGCCAGGAAGCCTCCTCGCTGACCTTGGAGAGAGTTCCCTTAGACCTGTGTGTTATAATTTGATCCTGGTGTTCTCTGCTGTACCGTTCAGTGCTGTCTGTACTGGTTTACCCTTTCATTTCCTCCAGGCTCCAAAACATAAGCTCCCTGAAGCATAGCACCTGAGTCCATGAGACATGTCTGACACGATGGGACTTACGTGAAGGTTCATGCATAGAGACTGTAAGGTGCACGTATATACACCTGCATATTTTTCAATCATCCTCAATCTAAAAGAACCTGATTTTTTTTTTTTTCAAATCAACTAGGGCTTTCTTGTGGGACAATAGGATAGAACAGTAAAATCTGTTCAATAAAATCAAAATGTGAAGCCATCCAGCACATCCATGTGACAGCATCATGACAGCTGGGCTAAGCCAAGGAAATCAAAGAGCAGCAGGCACAAACAAGGTTGTAGAAGGCATGACAGTGGACAGCTCAGTGCAAAGACGACACCTTCCCAGCCTCACTGAATACTTCTCTAACGCGGGTCACTCTCTCCACCACAGGGCTGAATAACAGAATCACAGGAACCACACGCCTGGAAAGCAACAGCAACAAATGAACACCAGGCCTCCCCATGCCCAGGCTGCTACTTCAGAAACAGGAAGCCCAGTGACAACATTGCCTAGGGTCCAGCCCGGCAGCGCACAAACACAGACTGCAGAGCTGAGAGGGAGGGTTCTGTGGACTGTATAGATATGTAGTGAACAAACGGGGCATCCCTGCAGGCCTTAGGGAGTTGGGCCCATGCAAAGACTGTAGTGTCAGAATCACATACACAAGCCAATGGTCTCTCCCACACACACTGTTTTATTCATCTGTTTTCAGGAGAAACGACTAAACTTTCACCTATGTATAAAGAAAAGGAGTGATTGTCATAGCTCGTGCTGATTCTGTGCTTAAAAGGTTTACGACATCCCTTGATACAATCTACTCCACATATAAAATACGGATTTCACACCTCAATTCCCAAAAAATTATGCCCTTCTCTCTTTTTGGCCCTCCCACACAGTCCCTCATGCCCCCAACTATGTTGGTGTGATATACATGTTCAAAAAATGCTTAAGCTCAAAGCAGCCATTGTGTATCAGGTAAATACACTAATAAAAATCTCTTGTTCTTTTATTCCTTTTATCTTAATAATCATCTTAAGCTGCTGTCATTTCAAAATGGCTTATTATAATCAAAAGATGTTTTCTGTGAGCCTCATGGTAACCGCATAGCAAAAATCTGTAATAGACAAATGCAAATTAATAAACAAGGAATACATGAAAAAATATACTAATAAAAATGGGAAAATTATGATCATTTTATGCCTTTGTGTTCTTGCTCCCGTTTTTGGCAAAATGGCCACCTTTGCCTTTCAATCTTGAGACTATTCTGAGCTCCAGAAGTCCTCTGGGAAATGCAAAAATGCCTGAGATGGGTCCTCTGCTGTTCCATTTTCATTCTACCCTGCATGGGGGATTCTATAATTATAATCAGTGCAAAAATGGGTCTTGGACTAATACACTGACACTGTTCTAGAGGACCAAAGAGAGCTACAATGAGTGCAGCTGGGTCCTCTGGGACAACCGTGGCCCTCCGGGAGAAGGTGAGGTGAATGGACCATAATCTGATAGTCACTGTCCAGCATCTAGACGTACATACGTTTGTTTTCCCTAATGGAAGATCCCCTGGGGCACCTTTCCCAATATCTGTTTAGTAAATTGCATTTATTCATAATAAATTCATGCAATATGAACATTTATTAAGCACCAGGCATATGAGCTGCCATGATAAATAAAATTGGCAATATTTGTAAGAACTCAATAGATAATGATTATTAGTACATGCCAGAAAAAAATGCCACATTCCTTACATGAATCGTTTGAGTTAATTTTTCTCATAACCCTAGGAAAGCAGTACCACATTATCATCATTTTAGAGATGAGGAGACTGAGGCTCGCCAAAATTAGATGGCATAATTACTGAAGTAGTAGAGCCAAGACACAAGCCCAAATTTGTCTGGCTTTAAACATCGTGCTTTTAAAGAGTGTAATCTACATCAACAAATAAATGAATAAATAAAATGTGTGTGTGTGTGTGTGTGTGTGTGTGTGTGTGTGTGCAGGAAAATAGATGGAGCTTAAGACCCTCATCCCAAGTGAAATGTTCAGTCTCAGAAAGTTATGAGAAAAGTAAGATACATATAAATAAATAAATGAACTAAAGGAGAGATTATAAGAAACTAAATGTGGGAAATGGAAAATGGGGTTGAAGGAAGCTCAGCAACAACCTTTTCATTTTATTTATTTATTTATTTATTGAAACAGGGTCTTCCTCTGTTGCCTAGGCTGCTCCTGAACTCACTATGTCTCCAGCCTAGCCTTGGACTCAAGGCAATCCTCCTGCCTCAGCCTCCCAAGTGCTGGAATTGCAGGCATGCGCCAACATGTCCCTTTTATGTGGTGCCGGAATTGAACTCAGGGCCTAACACTGGGGGAAGAGGTTGTGAATAGATTGAAAATGATCAAGGTTTGTTATCAGTATGTACCAATTCTCCAAAAAGAACATGGCTATTCTGTATTAGAAACATTCATTAATAAAAGAAATACATGCTAAAAATGCGGTGAATTCTATTAGCATATGAGAACAGCAAAAAAATGCTATGATGGACTGCTGAAATCTCTCTACAACAAGTGCTCCATTTCCCAAATGCCAAGAGTATAGGCTTCCCCTTCTCTGGTGAACTGCTCTTACACTCTCCCTGGCAAATGACTCAGGTGGGTGTTCAAAGGCCACCTCCTTGCCTCAAGGTGTGACCAGCTTTGTGTATAATTCTTGCTTCAGTCCCCACGGCGTTCACAGGAGGAGCCTTGATGAGCCTTCTTCCCTTACGTTCATCCTGCTTCCATCTGACAGCCTACCCTGATAAATTACTTTCATTAAAATTCACTTGCCAAGGCTCCATTGTTGGGGATCTGATTTAACCGAGCTTCTCCTGAGAATGATCCTAGAAAGTCACTGTAAGGACACGGTTGGGGAGGGGGTGCCTCACCAGTAGACAGCAGTACAGACCCTATGGGAGGCAGGAAATAGGATGAGGCATAGATGGAAGAGGATTCGGAGCTGGTGCAACATACCTGGCATGTGAGAAGCATCTGGTAAATGTAATAAAGTAGGACTTTAGGATTGGGCACAAATTACATGACTATAATAAAGAAGAAAAGATGACAACCCCAGATCTATGCCAGCTGGCAGCAAAGAGTGAGGGTCAAACTTCTCCATGGCAGCATCCAAAAAGATACTTGTTTCCAGCAGCTGAAGACCAGGCCCAAAAGCTACTTTTGTAAGAGCATCAAAACCTCAAAGAAGGCTAGATCCACAGCCTAGACAGGTTGCCCACCCAGAAACCAGGGTCTCGAGGGGAGAGGAGGGCTCACTATAATCTGAGAGAGGTTCTCTGAGTAAGCACACTTGAGAGCCTAGAACCAGTTCGCTCTCTTGTACCACCTGGAGCTGCAGAAGTTGCCCACTTTACTTCGATGGAAGATTAGCCCTGCCAGAACCTGACTTCACCTCTCCAGACTGCTGGCCACCAGACCCTCAATGGAGATAGAATGTCATCCAGTGGTCTCTCTCTACGTACTGTTTCTCTTACACTAACAGTAGAAGACCTGGGTCTGCTTAGGAAGGAAAGAGATAGAAAAGAACCTGGTTCTCAGATAACATCAAGAATGCAGAGATTATGTCTGGGAGTGAAGCTGATAGGCCGGGAGTGGGTTGAGCAGGATGCAAGACAACGGATAATTTGTCAGTACTGGGACACATCCCATGAGTCAAGACTTAACACCTTCACAAAGGCCGCAGGAGAGAAGACTAATCCTATAGTTTGCTTTGGCAAAATATAAAAGAAGGAAAGCAGTGCTCAAAAATGAGGAAAAGCTAAAATAGATTCAATAAGGCAGGAATTAGCAAGCTAAGGCTAATGGGTCAAATCTGGACCACTGCTAGCCTTTGTACAGCCCAAAAGGTACAAGCGCTTTTTATATTTTCAAGTCATTAGAAAAAAATAAGAAAAATATTTCATGACACAAAAAAGATATAAAATTCTAATTTTAGTATTGGCAAATAAAAGTTTATCACAACAGAGTCATACTTATTTATATGTTATCTACAATGCTTTCCCACCACAGTGGGAGGACTGAACCACACAGCCAAAATGATGCCTACCCAGTCCTTCACAGAGGAATTTCACAAATTCCTGCTCTAAATAACTTCAGATATCCAGCAGCTGATTATATCACAACTTCTAGGGCAGATTCAGAGAACTTGTGCTAAGATGGGAAGGGACTAGTAAGGGGAGAGTGAGCATCACAAGGTGTTCAGTGGTCTTTCTTCTACGCAAGGGGTAGAAGAAAGACACACTTCTGCAAAGGAAGGGAGGGCAAGGAGACCTCAAAATAGTAGCGACAGATGGTAGCATTTAAGAAAAATGAAGCTAAGGAAGTCTGACCCCATTTGAAATGTTTGCTTCTCATGTGTTCTGGGGATGACGGGATCATGGGGGTACTATACTCATCAACTGATGACTTTTGTGCTGTTACAAGGTAGGATTTTGTTGGAGGGATGAGCCACTGTGGCTTAACCTTAAAGGGCATATTCTGGTGGTTGGCCCCTCCCTGCTTTCTCTCCTTCCTGTCTTCTGTGCTGAGATCAGCCGCACTTCTACGGTGGCCAAACCACTGTGCCCTTTCAGTGTTAAAGTTATTGCATGGCAGCTGGCCAGCCGCACTGAAACTTCAGAAAATGTGAGTCATCATAAACTGTTTCTCCTTTAAGTTGTGAGCGTTGGGTATTACGTCTTAGCCACAAGAAATCTAACTAAGTCGGGTGAGAAGAGGAGACTTAGTGAGAAGAGCAGGAGTACCATTTATGGTGTGGTAGTCTCTCTGTTCTACAGAATGGGGCTGAGGAAGGAGAACCTTCTGTGGAACTGAACCCCTCGTCACAGTGGGGGTGAGTAGGCTCCAGAATAGAAGAGGAAAATGGCAGCTGTCTTAGTTACTTCCTAGTTTCAGTGACTCAATACCCGACATCCACAAATTTAGGGGAGGAAAGGTTTATTTTAGCTCACAGTTTCAGAAGGTCACAGTCCACTGGGGGCAGCCAACAGCAGTGGAAATACATGGCAGAGGCAGAGGTGGAGGCATCACAAACAAGAAACCAGGTCCCATCAAGTCTCATCTCTCCCTAGAGGAAAAAGCTGTAATAATCCTTCTTCTTCCTTCTTTTTATACAGTTTGAGTTCCCAGTTGGGCCTGAGTGGGTGTTCCTCTCTCATTTGTTGGCCCACAAACCACAAACATGCTAATCCAGTCTGTTTCCTAATTGTCTAATCTAGGTGTGGTTTCTAAATTCTAATCCAGGCATGGTTCCTGATTGCCTCAAGTTGACATAACCTCTTCAATGGTCACTGCAGCATTGAAGAAAAAATAGTATATAATTACTGCAATAGGCGCCAAGGAAGGCTAGCCTGTAGGGATTGTAAAACAGGTAATAGAGCACAGTGTTGCTAGCATAAATACTGATAAGTAGCCAACAACAACGTTGCACACAGATGATAGGTAGATAGATAGATAGATAGATAGATAGATAGATAGATGATAGATAGATAGATAGATAGATAGATAGATAGAGATAGATTCAAAGAATATCAAGAATATCTGAAAGGAGCCTCAAGTCAGGACTCTGCAGAAGTGTACGTCCCCTGCCAGTTTCCATGTCTGTGAATAGCACTGGTATGAATCCAATCCATTTGTGTCTCAGCTCCCATCTACAGCCTCTCTGCAACCTAAGAAGATGTACTATGTCTTGCATCAATAGGGTCCCTTGTTCTCAATCTGGGTTTTAAGTTCAGTCAATGCAGAGCAACAGTAGGGCCATAGAGGGAGAAGGACATGAAGGCAAAAACTCCCCTGCATTCTCTCTGCAGGGAGGCCTTGGACGGGTTGTGACCCTCAATAGAAGAGTATTGCCTTTCTCAAGATGGCCCTTTCCACGTAACTCTCTCCCTCCAGGTACCAATAACTTCTTGTCTCTTCTCCCCTTGGGAACAAGAGATGGCTACAACACATTGCTATATTCCCTTTTATGGCTTTCTTATACCTTGCCTAGGCCTTTGTAAGTCTCTTTATTTAGCTGTGCTTGAACAACTCAGTTGCAGAGAACTATGTGTTCCCTGCTGGGACTTTAAATAATGCAAGTATAAAATCCTTTGAGCAGAGCACTGTCTATGACAGCCAATGTACAAGAAAGAAACAGTAGCTCCCTTTCCAGCTTGATGATGAATTGCCTCTCTCTCTCTCTCTCTCTCTCTCTCTCTCTCTCTCTCTCTCTCTCTCTCTGTCATGCTCTGGTCAGTCATTCTTCTTATAAATCTCATTTTCCAATTGTGCCTATTGTGATAGCCAGTGAATAAATGAAAATGCTATGGAACATGGCTCCCTCAACAGCAACAACCTCGTGTTGGGTACTATGGGGTCCCCAAGACCCTGTTGAGCAATGTCTATTGGATGAAAAAAAAAAAATAAGTAGCAACATCTCTGTGAACCAAGCAGGTCGGTAACCTCAATGTTTGTCTCATAACCAAGAAGCAAGAATGTAATTCATGAGACAACAGAGATTTATGCAAACAAGTGGATATGCCAGACAATCACCTGTTGTAACTTTCATCAGGAGATCACTGAATGTGGGAGCTCTGCTGACCAATTGGAGAATTTCTTTAGTTTCTACAAGATCAAAATAGTAAGATCTGACAGATGCCTTGAGAACTGCTGAACTCCTAACTGGGAAAGAGCAGGTAATTTGTAGCTCCAGAAGGGAATGTCGCTTTGGCTCTGCTACCAAAATATCTTTTTTCTTCTTCTTTCTCTTCCTTGTCAAATAAGATTAGGGTGAGGGTTCCTGTGTTTTCTTTGTGGATCAGGATGAAGACAAAACGCATGCAAGTAAAGCACATCACTTATTATACTAATGCTCTTGTCCTAGGTAGTAAAGAAACAGATCAGGCTTATCTGCACAGAAAACTGATAGAGCCAAATAGGCAGAGGCAGGAGGACTGCAAGTGTGGACCTAGACTGAGCAACCTAGTGCCTTAGCAAGACCCTACCTCAAAATCAAAATTGAAAATTGAGCTGAGGATGCAGCTCAATGTGAAGACTCCAGACTCAATCCCTAGTACCATACCCACAAGGGAAAAAATTAGGCTAAAAGTCCAAGACTAGTCACTGATAATAGGAATACACAAAGTGTAATCCCATAAGCGCAATTAATGGCAGTAAGGAAATCATTTCGGTGAAGTCAAGACATGGACATAGAATTAATGCTGATTAAAAATGCAATCTAAGCAGGAAAACATTTCAGTGATATTTCATTATGATGCATTTCTAGTTTGTGCAACTCATCCCAACTCTGAGGCCTAGAGAGAGAATCTGGTCTCTACAGCCTTCAGGGGGACAACAAAAGAAAGACGAGCCAAATAGAAGTTAAATTAGAAGAGGAAATCAGAGGGTAGTCGTACTCTTGGAGAGAAAGGAAGAAGATGAGGGTAGGGGCTCAACAATAAGTGAGCAAAATGGAAACAGAAAGGCAAACACGGAGCTGCCGGGATCCTCCCTGCCACCAGGACTTGCAAGGATCCAATCAGGAGGGTGAGTGAGGATCACGCCTCAGGACCCAAGGGGAGAGGACTCAAGGAAGGCGCTGACAGAATGGAGTCCAAGGTGAAGAGGGAGGGTGAGACAGCTGAGTCGGCTCTGCTTGTGGAAGTTGAGCTTTGAATGCAGGTATGAAACTTAACATCAAAACAAGCATTCTGTTTCTGGCTGATTGTGGCTGTCCATTTTGCCAACCAACCTTTTGGTGACAGCAGCTAGGAAAGACAAACAAAAATATTAGAATACTTTAATGTTAGAATATTTAAATATTAGAATAACAGAATAGTCTTCAATTTGAAGAAATTAGAGATCCACAAAATGGGGGAGATGTTTTTGGGCCGAGGAGCAAATTATAGAGGAAGAAGGAAACCCAGAAAGAAGGATGAGACAGAACTGGGAGCATTTTCTTGTGGAGATAATTGCCTAAAAGTTGTAAGTGAGTGGAATGCGACTACATGGAGATTCTGGCTAGAAAGACACATTCGGAGCTTAGGAATCACAGTGAAGGTGAAGCTTTGATATATACTACTGGCTTTTAGTTGGGATCTAATGAAGGACCACACTCTGGAAATAAAGGAATGACAGAAATGGAAATCTGGTTGTAAATTGTCTCATCACTGATCTTATTAAGATGATCAGGGATTGCTAGTGCCTGCAGACTCACCATATGCTAGGTGCAAAAGAAGCTCTCTCTAGAAGGTGATCTTATCTTAAGCCTTAAATTCCTCTTAGTTTTTCATGTGGGATGCACAACACTCAGTGAAAACTACCAGCCAAGAAATGACCGATAGCCAAGTAAAAATCAATGGAAAAGACCCAGCCTTAGATACAGTTGCTTAGTACTTTCAAAGACTTACATGACAAAATTGAGAATTTTGACAAAGTGCAAGCCACATAAACAAAGAACAAATACATCAAAAGAACTAACAAACTGAAGATTTGCCAACATCCACTATACAACACGGTGAAACAAATGGATGGAGAAAAAAAAAAAGCTAAGAGACATATGGGAGAAAAGTGGAAATGTTTTAAATATGTGTAACAAAAGCTCCAGAAGAAGAAAGCAAAAATAGAGAATTTATATATGAAGAGATAAAGGCCAAGATTGACACCAAACTGATAAAGCTCAACTCCCAGCCTGCAAAGGCACTCAATCCAGGCCCCAACCAGGATAAACACTGAGGCAACCACAGCAAACTACATCATTGCACAGGGACGTAAAACTACAGAGGAGAGCATTTTAAAACAATGAGAAGAAAAGCTTCACATATTTTCAAAGGAGCAAAAATAAGCCCTGTTTTTCTCAGCAAAAATACCAAAACCTAGACAATGAAATAATATTTTCCATGTACTGAAAGAAAACAATTGCCAACATAGAATTCTGGATCTAGCGAACAAACACATCATTTTTAATTTGAGAGGGGAAAACACTTTCAACAAACAAAACAGCAAAAAAAAAAAAAAAAAATTGTTGCCAGCAGACCTGTATTAAAACATACAAGATATTCTTCAGGTGGAAGAAAAATGCTCTGAGTTATAAGATAGGACACACCGAATAGAATGAGGAGCACCAGAAAGGGTTAATCAAAATAAGTATTCACCCATAAGACCACACCAATAATTCCTCAGAGGACTTTACACCCTAGAGAACTGAAAAGGATGGGAAGAATAGTAATGAGTTGGAAAGGGGTGGAAATAAAAAATTATTGTACTAGAAAGTTCTTCAATAATCTAGAAAAAGATAAAGGTACTAATTTATTGGTATCAATACAAAGAAACTTTAATAAGTCAAGGGTGCCTCTTATGATGTCTAATGTAACCACTAACACTCTAACACGTACTAACAAGTAGGTCTTTTTAATAACAATAAGAGTAAAATTCAAAAGATGGCAAGGCAGGATAGTGGGAAAATACCAATAGGAAGAAACTAGGACAGAAACTGTAAATCCACATTACATCAGTACTTTTCAGTTGCTAGAACAGAATGCCTGACATCCAAAACTTTAGGGAGGAAACATTTATTTTACCTCACAGTTCATGGATGGGCTGTTGAAAAATGGTGGAATCACATAGCCTGGCTGGGTCTGGCCCTGGAGGCTGGAGCCGGAGCCAGAGGCAGAGCTCCTCACAGCTAGGCAGAACAGAAACCAGTCTGGAAGGAAGGGGAATCCAGCACACACCCCTCCAGGTGAAGCCCCAAGCATCCGCCCCTCCCAGCCAGGCCCCACCTCCCAACAGTACACAGTATCCACAGGTACATGAGGCTTTTGAGGGACACTCCAGGTCCAAACCACAGCAAATGGCAGGAGCACCAAGTTCATACTCCAGAGGGTAATGCGAGGGCTGTAAGGTAGAGCTGTTAACTGAGCAGAATCATAATGGGAGGAAAAGTGGATCCGGATCTAGGAAGGACGTTTGGAGTAAAGGTAGAAAACAGTGTTGGGATCAAGGCTGCATTCCCCAAAATGTTTGTGTAGTGAATTGAATTCAGGTGAGCTGGGCTGGCTGAAAGGACCCAAGAGCTGACAAAATGAGCAGTGGGAATCTTTTTTGCTCCTTCCATATCAATAGCTACTGGCTGTGACAGAAGAAAGTCATATTTATTCATTATTTACAAAATTTTCACATGAAATATAACACCTGTTTGTCACAACTTTGTAATATGGAACAAGCAGAATTATAACCCCCATTCAAATATGAAAAATGGACACTCAGAAAAAAATTAAGTAAATTAATTGTACACTCAGCCCCAAACTAGAAATGAAATCTTCCAGTTCCCCATCCACAGCTCTGCTGGTCACATGACCTCTGAAGCTAAAATAATAGAGGATCCACAGCCTGATGACTTCTCAGGCATTTTCTATCCCCTACCCCCAACATTTCAGAGCATTTAGTTCCCATTTTGTGGAAGAACTGGGTTACTCAGCATTACCAGAAATTAAAATGAAATGAAAATTAAATGGGCTTCTCTAGGGAAAGGCCTAGCACAAAGTAGACATGGCCTAAGTTGTATCACACTCTTGACAGAAAAATCAAACCCTCATCTCAGTGGCTGAAGGGACAGGCAGGAACTAGTCAGGAGACAAGATGATAGGCTACAGATCCCAGCCTGGAAGAGGAGCCAAGGAAGAGAGTGGATGAATGCAAGAAAAGGCAGGGCAAGCGCCACCTGAAAGCACCAGGGTAACAGGACAGAGTCGCCAGTGGCTGGGATGTGCAGCCACAGCCATTACCTTTCTAGCCAGGGCTGCCACTGTGATGACGATGACGGCTACACAGATGACCCCCACTGCTGTGGCTATGGCTCCAAGCAACAGAGTCTGGAAACGCGTCCTGGGCTCCGACGCTGGGGGAGGGAACAAGAAAGGTGAGCGTCAGAGGCCAGAAACAAAGCTGCCTTCCTGAGGGAAGCCTCTGCTTCTAGACACAGAGCTGGAGATGGGGCCTTTCTCCAACCACTGGACCAGGGTCTTCCGGTCTTACAGCCCAACTCTCTGGACAGCAGAGCAGCCACCTGGACTATCACAAAAATCACTGATTTTTAACATTCTTGTATTCAACAAAATCATTTTCAGTCATCAAATTAAACAAATACCATCCAGAAGAAAACCCAGAAAGAGAAGATTTTCATACACACACACACACACACACACACACACACACTCAGTAAAACAGTTTAAGTAGAAATTTGAAGAAAATTAAATTTCAAAATGAAAAAAGGCATACAGGCATACAACCCTTTCACTTTCACCCTGAACAATGATTTCAGCCAGGCCGTGAGACTGAAAGGTGCCAATCTCTGGAACCTAACCATTTGCTTACTCCTCAGCACAAGCACATGGTATGTGCTCAATAAATACTCGTGGTATGAAGGAAAGCATGAACAAGGGAATTTCTTTAAGACATAAAATGTAACTGGGAAGAAGGGGAGGCAGGAGTGAAGGCTAAGGCCATGAGTGATGTCTGGTTTAAGGAGTGCATGAGAAAAACAAGACATTTGCTCCACTGTGTGCTGTGCCAGGGGACAACGGGTTTCCAGGTTACTCAGTCCCTTTCCTCTTCCTCCCCAGGGCTGTGGGCAGGACCTGGGTTGTGGAGACCAGAGCCGTGTTTTCAGTGTCCCAAAATCCCCACATGGGGCTCCTCCTGCTGTGAGAACCTTGTCACCACAGGCCAGTGCAGCCCCTGGTTGTAGACTCTCTCCCCACACCACCCCCCACGCCCCCAAGAAGCAGGAAGGAATCAGTGGCTGGAGGGGGAGGGGCCAGAGCCAGGTCGGGGTCCAGGACTAGGGCTGAACCTCTTACAGTTTGATGTGAAGAGGGGAATAAAACCAAGACGAAGTTTAGAAGAGGATTACAATGATGGGTTTGATAGGCTTAAGGACATGTTAGATATAGAATTAGGAACAGAGAGGAATTTAGAATATTGAGAATATCAAGCTCATTAGGAATTTTTGGGTTGAAGTAAAAGCACTAGCTTCTCCAACCACAGCCATAGCCTCAGAACAAAGACTTCTGGGTCTTTGAAACAGAAGCAGACCTTGAGCAAGCATGACAGCATCCCGGCATGTGGTGGGAAAGAGTACACTCTGCGTGAGGGACTCCAGGGCTCGTGCCTGTCAATCATGTTAGCTTTAGGGTTAAGTTCAACTTTAGCATCAAGGCTAGACATAACATAAATACTAGGACTACGGTGTGAGATTAGGGTCAGAAAGAAGACAGGGTGGCCTGCACTTGTAATTCCATTCTCTGGGAAGCTGACGCAAGAAGACTGAAGGTTTGAAACCAGCCCAAATGCTTTAGTGACTTTGTGAAACACGCTCTGAAAACAAAAAATGAAAGAGGAGTGTGAGTGTGGTTTAATCCCCAGTACCACAAAAGAAGAGAAAGAAAAAAAGAATGAAAGAAATAAAGAGAGAAAGAAAGAAAGGAAGAAAGAAAGAAAAAGAGACAAAAAGAAAGAAAGAGGGTTGAAATTAACAGCAAGTTAACATTCCATGAAAGGACGAAAGGGAAAGTAAGTGACCTCTTGGACGAAGGGAGAGGGTACAAGGATCTGGTAATGTACTCAGGAGTCCACAACAGCAAAAAGGAAGGGAAAACACAGGCAGAGGCTAAAAAGGAACTTCTGACCACTTTCCCAACCTTACGCCTTTATTTCCCCATTTCCAACACTGTGGCCAGCGAGGAGCATGCTTGTCAGCAGCATTAGTCCCTGAATGTTCTGGCCTGGAGATCAGCAAACAGGCAGAGCTCCTCTGTGCATTCCAGCTACCAGGGCCCCTGTCCTACAGGGGTCTCCTGCCTTGATTCCCTCCCTACCCCTTTCCTGCTATCTGCTAACAGGCCCTCAAAATATGGAACTGAAGTAAAAGCCCAAAATGTCAAGATCCTCATGTCAAACTCTGCCTGTGAAGATTCTGAGTTCATCGGTCTGGTGTGGCCCTGCCATCAATATTCTTTTCTTTTCTTTTTTGAAATAGGGTCTTACTCTGTAGTGCAGCCTGATCCTGAACTCACTACGTAGCCTGGTCTGGTCTTGAACTAAGGCCGATCAGTCCTCCTGCCTCAGCTGGGTACTAGGATTACCACTACTATGTGGTGCTGGGAAATCATCAAACCATAAGCAATGCTCGAATCACTGTGCCCTCCAGACCTCAATAGTCTTTAAAAGCTCCTCAGGTACCTAAACGTACTGCAGGATGGGGAAACTTCTCCCCACAGTGTCTTGATGGCATTTTTTGCGCTAGAGAAGAAGATTCATCGGACACCCTGCTCCCGAACTCACACCTGAGTGCCCCAGCACCTCCAGGAAGATCCTCTTCTTGTAAACCCCATCAGGGTAGGTGTGATAGACGCAGAAGTATTCCCCTGTGTCGTTAGTGGTCACTGAACGGAAGGTGAGGCCCCATCTGGGCCCCGAAGACACCTGCTTTCTGAAGGCTGGGTTGACATGCCACCCCAAGTCACTGTGACAAACAGCCAGAGTTTGGTCCTGCCGCTTCCAGTTGACCTGGGTCACTTCAGCTGTGGTGAAGGAGAAGTGACACTGTAAGATGACAGAATCGCCTTCCTGTGCTGAAATGTTCTCCTGTGTTAAAATTGCTCCTGCCATAGCTTCTGGGAAAAGAAAA